>CM020510.1:950272-962772 GCA_009823395.1 Thamnaconus septentrionalis | reverse complement strand
GTCAGGCGGCCGCTCACCACCTCACGCACGCGGGTACGATTCAGCAGCAGCAACGTGATTAATGGAGTGAGTAAAAATAACACAGCGCCAGCCGAGACGCAGTGGCTGGGCCTGAGTGTGTTTTCAATCTGGACCAGGCAAACTGGCTCTGGCTGGGTCCAGGTGCTGGTTCTGGCTCAGCCAGGTGCAAACCATGAGGTGGCTCACCAACACACTCCATCCATCTGCTGCTGCTCCGCTAACGGAAGAGTTGCTCCAGCCCTGCTGGAGACTCTGAGCATTGCAGGGTTTGCACCCAGGATTCCCTCCTCGCTCTCTTCTTCCTGGCTGTCTCTTTCCTTCCCTCGCTCTCTTTCCTTCCCTCGCTCTCTTTCCTTCCCTCGCTCCTATCTCCTTCCTTCGCTCTCTTCCCTGGCCGTCTCTTTACTTCCCTCGCTCTCTTCTTCCTGGCCGTCTCTTTCCTTCCCTGGCTGTCTCTTTCCTTCCCTCGCTCTCTTTCCTTCCCTCGCTCCTATCTCCTTCCTTCGCTCTCTTCCCTGGCCGTCTCTTTCCTTCCCTCGCTCTCTTTCCTTCCCTCACTCTCTTCTTCCTGGCCATCTCTTTCCTTCCCTCGCTCTCTTTCTTTCCCTCGCTCCTATCTCCTTCCCTCGCTCTCTTTCCTTCCCTGGCCGTCTCTTTCCTTCCCTCGCTCTCTTTCCTTCCCAGCCGTCTCTTTCCTTCCCTCACTCCTATCTCCTTTCCTCGCTCTCTTTCCTTCCCTCGCTCTCTTCTTCCTGGCCATCTCTTTCCTTCCCTCGCTCTCTTCTTCCTGGCCGTCTCTTTCCTTCCCTCGCTCTCTTTCCTTCCCAGCCGTCTCTTTCCTTCCCTCACTCCTATCTCCTTCCCTCGCTCTCTTTCCTTCCTTCCCTCGCTCCTATCTCCTTCCCTCGCTCTCTTTCCTTCCCTCGCTCTCTTTCCTTCCCTCGTTCTCTTTCCTTCCCTGGCTCTCTTTCCTTCCCTCTCTCTTTCCTTCCCTGGCTCTTTTCTTCCCTCGCTCTCTTTCCTTCCCTCGCTCTCTTTCCTTCCCTCGTTCTCTTTCCTTCCCTGGCTCTCTTTCCTTCCCTCTCTCTTTCCTTCCCTGGCTCTTTTCTTCCCTCGCTCTCTTTCCTTCCCTCGCTCTTTCCTTCCCTCGCTCTCTTTCCTTCCCTCGCTCTCTTTCCTTCCCTCGCTCTTTCCTTCCCTCGCTCTCTTTCCTTCCCTCACTCTCTTTCCTTCCCTTGCTCTCTTTCCTTCCCTCACTCCTATCTCCTTCCCTCGCTTTCTTTCCTTCCCTCACTCTTTCCTTCCCTCGCTCTCTTTCCTTCCCTGGCTCCTATTTCCTAGGGAAGGTTGGAGTGTCACCTTGCTTTGCGCCCACTGGCCTGCGGCTGGATGATGATGATTTATGGCTGAAGAAATGGTGGAGAGGTGGGGGAGGTGGGGGTGTGATGGTGTGGGTGTGTGTGTGTGTGTGTGTGTGTGTGTGTGTGGGGGGGTCAGGAGATGAGGTTGTTAGATGGCCAGAGTTTAAAGTCAGTGTGGCGGGGTGGCAAAGCGTGGCATGATGAACGACTGTGGTCTCCAGCCATCACCAGCACACACAGCAGCTCTGAGGCTGAGTACGGCTCCGTCTGAACAGAGGAATGAATGGATGGATGGATGAGGGGAGGAAGTAAGGAAGGAAGGAAGGAAGGAAGGAAGGAAGTGAACAAAACCAAATGCAGGCCAAAAACAAATCAACTCATTCAAACCAACAGTAACAAAGTCACTCAATGTGTCCATGAAGTAGTTGGATGAAGCAAATTGTATCAAATCCACCAGTTTTGATCCCAAAATCCAGTATTTTTTACACATCGTTTGTGCCGTTTAATTTGAGTATTTTTGTACTTTAAGAAGCGTTCGTTTTTCTGATCTCGATGCTGCAATTGAATAAAAAAAAAGCCCATTAAACAGCCGCAAAGCCGTCGACTGGTGCAGTGAATTCTAATTTGCGTCCCTGCATTTCAGGACATATCAATCAATCAATCAATCAGTCAGTCAGCCTTTATTTGCAAAGCGCTAAATCCCACCTGATGGCGTCTCAAAGCACTTTGCACTCTTTGACCCCTCCAGCAAGCCAAGTGTGACAGGAAAATGTCCCCAGTAGGAAGAAACCCGGAGCAGGTGGTCAGAGACCCCCATCACACTGCAGATTATGCAGTGTGTGCAGATATGTAGCAAGAAAGCTAGTATGGTAAGAGAGAGAGAGAGAGAGAGAGAGAGAGAGAGAGAGAGAGAGAGAGAGAGAGAGAGAGAGAGAGAGAGTTCATTGGTTCTATTAAAATAGGGGGCAGAGGCCCAAAGAACAAAAAACAGGAGTTTCTTGGTTTTGTTTTTTGGCATAAATCAGGATCAATGCAACCAAAAAATGACATGTACATGTTAAATAAAACAGCGTTAAATTGCAGTGGTTAGCTGGTGAGATGAATAACGCTCCAGGGAAAGAATAACCTGCTCAGAGCTACAAATGCTAATATAATTGCTCATTTAAATGCACTTTTTTTTTTCTTCCCTTTTTTCACTCCTATCTTGAAGAGAGAAAAGGGGGGCAGGCCCTTGCTTAGTATGTAAATGTAATTCACAGTAAACTTATTTCATATGAATTATATCAACGGTAACGGCAGCCAGTGTGATATGAGGATCACAGTGGCTGCCTGAGGCTGCTGGGTGGAAGAAGCAGAGTTCCACAGCAGCATGCTGAACACCAGGGTGGAACACCCAACACCCTGGAACACATGTCACTGTACAGATATATACACATATAAACAAGCAATAAAAGACTTATTGATATCAATGTAGATAACTGTAAATATCTCACTGTCTTTCTCTTTACTTTTTATTGCTGCAATTAGCAAATTTCCCCAACGCAGGATTAATAAAGGTGTTCTATTCTATTCTATTCATATATATATATGTAATTATTAATGATAATAATAATGATAATGAATAATAATAACTCTCCATATTCATGCATCTACTCAGAACAGACGCGTGGTTCTCCTGTATGTGAGCCACAACAACTTGTGTTGTCCATGGTGTATACACTCACACTATGACTCACACACACACACACACACACACACACATACACAGATTGTGTTGGCTCTCCATCCATCCGAGTCCATTTATTTCATATGCTGCGGATATCACAGATATTGCAATTTGTCACTCTGTCATCTGTCACTGAGCATATTGTCTGAGGTGTGAAATTTGGAAGCGTGCTGGTCTCCTGCTGCCTCACAGGGACCTTCTGCAACCCTGACCTGCGGTGAACCTAATGCCTCCACAGTGAAGCTGTGACTCCAGGAGGAATCTGTCCAACGTGTCTCCAAGCAGACGCTAAACCGGCTCTGTTCTGACGCCGTCAAAACACTTTGATTCATTTTCCCTCCGCATCAACTTGGAGAAACTAGTGCAATGTCAAACGAAGGGCAGTCTGCACTTCAGAAGCTCCCGTCGTGGTAGTTGGGAATTGAGGATTTTCTTTTTCCAACTTGGCTCTGGTGCTCTCCATCAGGATGGTCGGAGCTGCGGCGGTGGCCCAGTTCCCTGCATGAAGCCACAATAGCGTCGCCACGCAGTAATGAATCAAATTAAGTGGAATGTCAGCTAGGCTACTACCCCCCCACCCCAACCCCTCCCCCACCACCACCATGAAGAGGAAGACTTTCATGGGTCCAATTTGTCTCCCATTGGCTCTCTGCCAAATTTATTTTGCCTTTCAATCCCCACAAAATAATGAAAAAAAAACATGAAAAGAAAATTCATGGGCAGTGGCACTGACGTATGAAGCAAAAACCAAGCAGGAAGTGGAACAGAAAATGTATTCACGTCTGCAGTGGGAGGTAAAGAGGTTTCGGCGCACAATAACACAGCATTCCCCCAGAGGAGGAGGAGCTACACCTCCACCTGTCTCCCTCTCCTCCTCCCACCTCTCCGCCCAAGACCAGTGGTGGAGTCTCTACGTGATCCGCAGCTGTACGCCGTAGAACCACTGGCAAAGGTCCTGAATGACCGTACAACCACAAAAAAAAAACACAAAGATATTTATCAGTGTGTTTCTATTGACACAGCGTTCACTTTCCTGTTCAAACATGTGATTAAAATGATGTGTTGTGTTCTGATGTGTTTGAGAATCAGTTGTTGCTTTAGTGTCACTTTAGAGAATTGATTGGTGTGTTAATTAATTATTTGTTTCTTTCTTTATTTCAACAACTTTGTCTTGTGATGCTGTTGGTCGCTTCATTCAAGTCCAGCTGGAAATGACTGCTATACATCCAGTGTAGCTTGCAATACATTTCCATTGAGACAGTGACATCATCGGTCTTTGATGATGTCACTTCTATATGGATGCTGGATACTGAATGCCTCACTGAGCCTGATGGTGGCGCTGGTTTAGTGATATTCAGAAGCAGCAGCAGCTGATGATGGACAGATGTGGACGAGGCTGGAAGGAGGAGCAGATTCAGAGCATAGAACTAGAATAAACTAGACTCCAGCAGTGGAAAACAGAGAAGGATGCAGCAGTATGCAGATGATATGGTGATGAGCGAGTGGAAGGCGACAGAGTAAACAGGGGAGGTGGAGACACTGCAGTGTTTCTGAAGAAGACGAGTTCAGTTCCAGACTGGCACATCTGAGGTCTGGGAGTGAAGCGGCAACAACATCAGAGAGACACGCAAGCACACACAAGACCGACAACTGCATCACACACACAGAACTATTTGTATGGAAATAAAGAATCGCTGTGTGTGTGTGGGGGTAACACAAAATGAGCAACAAGGCGGCAGGATGCATGAATCTGATCCCTCTGGCTGACGGCAGTGTTTGTAGCCAAACAGAGCTGGAAAATATTTCACCATAATGACATTTTTCTTCATATTTTTGTTGACTCTTTTGGCAAAAAGTGACAGACTTTGACTCACTTTGATCTGAGGCTTTTAGCTGGAGGTCATTATGGCTGCCACCCCCCACCCCCCTCCCCTGCCACACTCTTGGGGGCTCGGCAAATGCTGGCTCTGGCCACCAGGGGGCAAGTTATCAATTTCAGCTGTTTACAGACTGAAGCATTATGATCCGTCTCAACAACGGCGCTGTGACGAATGGAAAATCCACGACATCAACCAACGAGAGCTGCACTCTTTCTGCATCGCCATCCATATTTCATGAATGGGTTCAGAGTATGATTTTTAATATTAGCTCGGGTCGGGGGGGCGGGGGGCGGGGTCAAGTGAAATAAAATCAAGGAATAATATGGGGGCATGGATTGTCTTTATTTTTTTTTATGAGAAAGAAAAGAATAAAAATGAAACAGACTGAGTTTGAGGAGGTTTGAATGAATTTACAGTGGATGTTTAACAACGACCCACAGCGACAGGGTTTCCACACCACACCTGCATGATGGAGCCGTGCACCTGCAACCAGGTGCAGTCACAGTCTGCTTCCAACTCACGTGACAAACTGGACCGAGGGCAAAGTCCACCATCCAGCCACTGACAAGCTCATCACTGCACTGAAGCTAAACACTCACCACATCTCAGTGCTGCAGCTGCTCACTGCAGACCAGTGTTGCAGGAGAGCCCTTCAGACCAGAGGTTCTCAACTGGTGGTTGGAGGCTCAGGGTCATCATCACGTTTGTCTCCGTCGTCAAGTGGAGACCCAGATTTATTCCTTAATGTGTGTGTGTGTGTGTGTGTGTGTGTGTGTGTGTGTGTGTGTGTGATAGATAGATAGACATGCAGTTAAAAAGGGAAACTGCTCACGAAGCCATGAGCCAAGCCGCAAACAAAACAGCTACGCGTCCCACTTTTGGGTCACGACCCACCCGTTGAGAAACACTGCACTCTTGAAGATACTTGGGTTTCAAATATATCGAACATGCCAAAACTAGCAACAACTTCATAGCTTGAAGATACAATTCTATGACGGTGTGGATTCGCTTGCAGCGTTAAGAAGTGAAAAGAAGTCTTTGGTCGAAGGAGTGAACGCACAAAAAAACTTTCAGCACTGATTTTTGTGGAAGCCTGGGAATTTTCTCCCGGCACGGCGTTCCGACGAAGGGGAAGGGTCCATTTGTATCGCTAGTCGCAAAAAACCTAAAAGGTGTATCCAATGTCTGGGGGCACGGGGAGAAGATGAATGGAGGGGGATGGGAGAAGAGCGGCTCTCTATATATAGCAGCTAATCTGTCATCGCATTCCTGGCGTCCGCCTCCTTCCACTCATCCTCACTTTGAGGAAGGAGGGATTGATGTGGGGAAGATCAGAGGGAGAGTACGGAGGGAATCTTGGAGGCTGGGAGGGAAGAGTGTGTGTGTGTGTGTGTGTGTGTGTGTGTGGGAAACACCGGTGCTGGGCGACTGATGACGGCTGTGTTTAGAGAACCGGTTGCAGCCGGAAGTCCGAGCAGAACGATTCAAGTCTGGAGGTTTCCAGGAATCCAGTGAGAGAGAGAGAAAGAGAGGCATTGCCTTTCAACTGGAACCCCACCCCACACACACACACACACACACTCACACAAAGTCAAACCCAGGAGAGAAGGACAATGCTAAGTGGCCTTAAACAGCTGGATTTGTCGTGTAGTTTGGGATCAATAAAGTTTGTACTCTTGTGTTCTATTGATGAGCTTTAACTTGGTGGTTCACTGCAAAGCAGCGATGATGAGGGAGGAGTGGATGAAGAGAGAGCAAAGACTCCCCAGAGAGCAGACACAAGGAGGCACGGATGGAGAGAATCTGAGATGTAAAAAGATGAGCGTGAATGAAGGTAGAGAAGGGAGGTCTGAAAAAGGAAAGGAGGGATGAATGAAAAGACAGAGAGAGAAGATTCAATCTGATACAACAGCAGGAAGAGACGCACAGAATAAAGTCACACAAGTATTTTACCAGAAAAAGTACAGGACTCAACCCTGGTGTTGGAACCGATACCCGATACTGGTATTGGTGTCATGGTATCGGCAAATATTTTACAGGTATGAGTAGAGTACTCAAGTCCAGTATTAGGGACTGATACCCGATACTGGTATTGGCACGTATATCACCAGTACGAGGAGAGTATCCAACCCCTGTATCGGCAATGATACCGATACTGCTATCAGCATGGTGATACTGCCGTGTATTTCACCAGTTGGAGTAAAGTACTTCACCCCTCCATCATTACTGATACCCATACTGCTATCGCTATGAGTGCCTCCCTACTTGCACACCTGGGGAGTGCGACGTGAGGCACCCAGCAGGATGTCCAGGAGGCCGAGAGTGAAACCCTCTCACTCTCTCTCACTCTCTCCCATGCTCAGCCTGGTGAGGCTGGCAGCCATGACTTATACATATAGGAGGAGGTGGAGGATCATTAGAATAACTCCACCATTCTTAGATGTTGGGATGTTAGCTCGCTCCGTCTCGAGAAGGACGCGTGTCTGAATAATTCAGAGAGGCGTAAATAAAATATATCCAGCGGCAGGAACGAAAAAATTAGAGACAAGATAGCTGCCATGCTGAGTAATGAATTTCCCTCAGCAGCAGCAGCAGCAGCAGCAGCAGCAGCAGCAGCAGCAGCAGCTTCAGGTTCACAGATGACAAGGAAGTGGATGTGAGCTTCAAGACTCAGCGACCGGCGCTGCTGGTTGCTCGTATGAAACAGAATATTTCCTCAACATATCTGCTCTTTGATAATGACACGGAAACACGGCGCCGTCTCTCCGGGAAAAACTGCCGGAGAGAAGCGGCGTCGCAGCAAATGCAATCATGTCCTAAAAGTGCTTTTCTCCGCGCAACACGACACAATAACGGTGAGACGGCGTTTATCTTCCAGCAGCTCCCAGCGGGCGGCTCGCTGCTCCTTCATTTTCCCCGGGAAAAACACAGAGAGAAAGCAGACGACGGCGCAACATTTATTACTTCTCTCGCTGCGGCGGCGGTGACGGCGACGACGAGCGCAATATTTTCTGCATAATGCATGAGCGTCGCGAGAAAAACACACACACACAAAAAAACCATTTCCCTAAACAAAGAAATCTGGAGATGGATGAGCTCGCCTTGGCGATGAGTCGCTCTGACAGAGGGGGCGCTAGAGGGAAAGCCAGGGCGGCACCCAGTCAGTGGAGGATCACTGGACCACTCATCTTCTCCCATCAGCGGGGGGTCCGGCGAGGAGGGCCAGACCCCCCCCAGGAGACCCCCCAGGAGACCCCCAGAAAGCCTCAAAGCAAAACTGAAGTTGGTCTCACGCCCATCGTGAGACTTGACAATCACCAAACACCACATAGCACAGTATATAAATATATATACACGTTATCAATAGGATTTATTGATTAAAGCAGTCAGGCCAGACTGCAGGTTGCAGCTCTCAGTGGTGAGCAGTCAGTCAGACGGCTCAGAGATGCTTGATTATATCAGTCAGTCGTCACTTACTGGTATATTACGATTATCTTTAGCAACTTGTGAAAAACACCAAACATCTACATGCAAAAAAAAAAAAAGGTCGACGATTCATTGATCCAAAACCAGCAAATCAACCAATCGGCCAATCGGCCGCTGTTCAGTGCAGCAACGACCAATCACTGACTCAGAATCTTCCTGACGAGTCTTCAGCTCCCTGCTGAGATCAGTCACACAGCTGCTCCTCCCCCTCCCCCTCTCTGTTACTCCTTATATTGCTCTGCCTTGCACCCAGCCCCCTTAACCCCCCCCCCACCCAGCCCCCACAATTCCACTGCTCCTCTTTTTTCTAACTTTATTTGACTGGTTTTCTCTTTTACAAACATCTTCTGATGAATAACAGCCTCATTAAGGCACACACACACACACACACACACACACACACACACGGTTATCAATGTGAATACAGCCATTAAAGTGCACTGTGTGTGTGTGTGTGTGTGTGTGTGTGGGGTCTCCCTCAGCTCTTATTACTCTGAGCCAACAGGTTTTCAATGAGCCACTGGACACCAGCAGCCCTGCTGCTCTGCACTGCACTGCACTGGCTCCCTTGCTGACATCACAGGGGGCCCTCACTCCTCTCAACACCACCATCGCTCAACGCTTTAATGCGAGCTCGATGTGCAGTAAATATTAAAGAAAATTGAAAGAAAGATGACGAAGGCGGTTCTGTGTGTGTGTGTGTGTGTGTGTGTGTGTGTGTGTGTGTGTGTGTGTGTGTGTGTGTGTGTGAGGCCGCAGGGTCAGAGGGAGTTTGCGAGGCGGTGAAAGTTGCGAGATGAGGTGACTGACTGACAGCAGGGTCCGGTGCAGAGCCGTGCCGCAGCATTTCCCCCCCCCCCCCCACCCACCCACCCCCGGCCCCTCCCCCACCCACCCTCCACCTCACACAGCTGCACTAGTGCCATGTTAAGTGTGCTCAGTGTGGCAGCTTCTCCCAGGACGCCTGCTGTCAGGTAGGAGGTGCATTAGGTGCAAGGCAGTGGCCTCAGTGCAGCGGCCTGAAGCTGCCAGTCAGCGTTTGGAGGAGGCGGCCTGCAGCTGCCTCACCCGTCACCAAACCTTTTAGCCATCCAGGCCCAACAACATGTGATTAATATGGAACAGCACTCAGCAAAAAGCAGGAAAACTCGGCAGGCTTTTGATCTTCATCCACGGGACGCAAAGTTCAGCTGCGAATAAAGCAGTGTTTGTGTATTACTGCAGTAGTATATGGAAGTATTCTAAGGCGTGTGAAGTCATTGGAGGTCTGCTGACCTGGACTCCAGGGGTGTGTATGGTATATGTACACACTCACAGAAACGCACACGCACACACAAACACACACACTAGGGATGCACAAATACTCGCTCTACTAATACTGGTAAAATACGTGGCGATATCAGGACACCGATACCAGTATTGGGTATCGGTACCAATACCAGGGTTGAGTACTCTACTGATACTGGTAAAATATGTGCTGATACCATGACACTGTTCCCGGTATCAGGTATCGGTACCAATACCAGGGTTGAGTACTCTACTGATACTGGTAAAATATGTGCTGATACCATGACACTGTTCCCGGTATCGGGTATCGGTACCAATACCAGGGTTGAGTACTCTACTGATACTGGTAAAATGTGTGCTGATACCATGACACTGTTCCCGGTATCGGGTATCGGTACCAATACCAGGGTTGAGTACTCTACTGATACTGGTAAAATACATGCCAATGTCACGACACTGATAGCAGTATCTGGGATAGCTACTGATACTGGGGTTGAGTGTTTGACTTGTACTCGCAAAATACAGTATGTGGCGATACCACGACACCGATACCAGTTGTATATGTTTGGATGTAACAATGTAGTTCAACGTGTGTTTGTACTGCAGTGGAAAAATTAAACAAAAAACATCAAAGTAATTCTGTAAGGTGAACTGGCCTTATGGCCTTGTTCAGTACTCATCTCTATCAGTGAGTACACACACACACACACACACACACACACACACACACACACACACGCACCTCATTAACGTCTCCTCTCCATTGAATGGAGTTGGAGAGCTCGTAGCCGCCCACTGGCTGTGATTTTCTCCTTTCAATGACAATCTTCAAACAATAGAGGGAGCCCTTTCTGAACCGCTAACTCCTCTTCCAACCGCTGCACTCCCACCGCCGCCCATTGTCCTCCCATCACACTCCACAAACGGGTTAGTAATAGACTTTTCCAGCGCGGAGATGCCACGTTATTATCCGTCAGGCGTGGGCGCGGCGTCGCTAAGCTGATTAGTCAGCGCCGTCTTTTCAGCATTTCAATTAGGAGCGCTAGCCCAAAAAGTCAAGCAGATTGCGACGCCTCCTAGTCTGTCATTCCTCGAGCGCTGCGCCGTGTTCCAGCGCTGTAATCCGCAATGTCGTACATTAAGCAGCCGGAGCGTCGGAGCGGCGGCGCTGCTTTGGAGCGTCGGACTCGGGAGGAGGGAGGCGCTGACGAGTGGCTATTAGCGCCAATCTGAGGCCGCTTCAGCAGGAAGGACCGCAATCATCTCTCCTGTCAGTCGGCCTGTTAAACACACACACACACACACACACACACACACACACACACACACAGACACACACGCGTTTTCCAGAGATAATATTTTGCTCACAAGGACGCCGCCGAACACTCCACGACTCTGAGCTGAGACTGAGACCAGCAGAATGGAGGAGGACCTCTGATCACACCCACTCACCACTACCTTCTCCATCTTTGCACGAGCTGGAATCTATCAGCTAGGTGATAATTCAGCGTGAGGCCAATCAATGAGGCGCTGAGCGTACAGGGCTGCGTCATTGTTCCTGTTCCTCGCACGCACGCAGTTATGAATAAGAACCGATCCATTGTAAAGTCTTTATGACAATGATTTACTTCTCCCCAAACATCAATAAAGAGTCACGAGCTCGGCAGGCATCGATCTTCTTTTAGTCGTGGCGCCTTCGCAGCAGCAGCAGCAGCGACTCAGTGACGAGTGGACGCAGCAAAGAGCCCAGTGAGGGTTTCAAAGCAGCGGCGACGCTGCTGTCTGGACACAGTGAAGATAACTGGAGGAGATGATAGCACGAGAGGCCTCCAGCTCATGGTTGAGTGGACGGCCACGACTATGAGCTCACAGTTTACAACCCCGTGTGAAATGAGGCGTTCAGAATGGCTTCAACTTCACTTCTCACGCACCAGCGCAGTCCAAAGCACAACTGAGAGTGAAAAATCCTGCTCTACAACAACAACAACAACAACAATAATGATAATAATAATAATAATAATAAATCTGTGGACGCCAAAATCCTCTTCCTGCCAAACCAAACCACAATTTTCCACAATTTTTATAAAGGTAGAACACAAGAGATTAAAACAGTGTTTCTCAACTGGTGGGTGGCAGTCCCAAAACTGGGTCGCAGAGCTGTTTTGATTGGGTCACAGCATTTGGGCCTTTTTAATATATATATATACTGTATGAAAAAACTGATACATATATACATGAAGTTGTTTTATTTTGGCAATTTAACATCAAAGATGAAAGCAACAAATTTTATTGAGCCATTCCACGCAAATTGACGTCTCAAGCAGTTCCTTGTTGTAACTTTGCTGATTAAGATTTTCATAAAGATTTGACTTTATGGAACATTCTAATTTTCTGAGTTTTTGAATTTGAGGTTTTTTTAAGCTGCAAGACCTGATCAGCAAAATCCAAAGAAACAAAAACTTGAAATATATTGATTTGCATATTATTCCTTTATATAATATGTCACATTCACCTTTTAAGTTGAATTGCAGAAATACTGCAACCTTTTCAGGATATTCTCATTTTCTGCGTAGTACCTGGAGAGAGAGAGAGAGAGAGAGAGAGAGAGAGAGAGAGAGAGAGAGAGAGAGAGACTTTTGCAGGACACAATTCAATTCAATCCTTTCAATCATTTATTGACTGGAGTTGATAGAAAGTGGGCCTAGCGTTTTTATTTATTTATTTTTTACTGTGGAATAA
>CM020510.1:920272-940272 GCA_009823395.1 Thamnaconus septentrionalis | reverse complement strand
AAATGCGTACTGGGAATGCACCCTACTGCAAAGCATCCTGGGATCCTGGGAAGTCAGCTGAAATTAGCGCCATCTACTGGCAAAGACACTTCGTATAAATTTAAGTATTGAAATTTCACATCAAATATTCAGCTTTCAACGCAGGGTTTTTACTGATTTGAACATCCAACGCCATCGTTAGATGGAGAACCAATGGTTAGCTTGATGCTATGAAAACGTCACTTCCGGGGTTGGCCAGCAGGAGGGAACGTCGGTGACGCAACCAGGAAATACGCCGAAGGCTAGACCGTCCCCTGTGGTTACCGGGGAGGCGGGGTTTGGGTCGGTCCTTCTGGGCCAGGTCCTTGGAGGACGCTTCCTTCAGACGGAGGACGCTTCCTTCCAAGGATGCAGACCCTGGATTGAGACGCAGCCCCTGATTGATCTACGGAGAGGCGTTCCCAGGGGAGGAAAAGCACCTGACTTTGCTCGGACTGTGAGTTTCCACTTTCCTGACTCTGTTTACTGGCAGTGCGTCGAGCTTTTTAAAAACCAAGCCAGCTAAACAAAACAAAAAGTCCTCTGAACGCACTGTGTTTCCCCACGTTAGCCGCGCTGCTCCAGCTAGTGTGTGGATCCAGAAGGTGCCCACCAGGTGGCGGCGCCGGTGCCCAATATAGTAGCTGCCAAAACAAACAGGCTCCCTGTAGAGGCCACCAGCTTCCTGCACAAACCTGCAGAAAAACGCCTCTTTAAAAGAAAAATAATACAAAGTATCCTTGGCAAACGTTCACACAGGATTCCATGATGACCCACCACCACCACACACACCTGAACCCCCCCCGTCCCCCCAATCCCACCCCTCCCAGCCCCTGAGTCCTAATCAACTGCAGTGTTTCCAGGGGGGCTTCATTAGTTCTTCTCCCTTTGATTGCATCTCCTTGTTGGCTTTCCTGCTGCACGCCGTCCTTCACAGCCACGCAACCACATTTAAAAGAAAAATGAAGTAACACACACACACACACACACACACACACACACACACACACCGCCCCCCCCTTTGCTCCTGGATGGCGTTGCTGCTTTTTCATGCTGGTGTTACTGGCATGCAGGTGCTTCCACAGCCAACGGATGTTTTCCTTTACCACAAACCATTTGTTTGTTGTCGCGCTGCTGCGGCTGCCGCTAGCCCGCTAGCCCCCTGGGCCCTAACCTACATTACAATGCAAAAGAATATTAATCATTGATGATCAAACCTTTTAATTTCACTCATATTATATTTATCTGCAGGATAAAACAACTAAACAAACAAAAACATCACCGGCGGTTCAATTTTAACAAAGCACCAGGAGCTTTTAAACTGTTGTTTACTGTTGTTTACTGCTGTTTACTGCTGTTTACTGCTGTGGTTCCATTGAGACTGGAGGTGAAGTGGCGGCTCTACGTTGTTAATGCAGTGGCTACACAGTGTCAGTGTGCAGTGAGCCTGGCTGGAGTCCCAACAGTCAGGTTTCAACTGGACTTCACACTGTGACACCACTGCAGGTGGTGCAAGGCAGGATGGATGGATGATGGATGGATGGATGGATGGATGGATGGTGGATGGATGGATGGATGGATGGATGAGATGATGGATGGATGGATGGATGGATGGATGGAAAGATGGATGGATGGATGATGGTTGATAGATGATAGAAGGATGGATGGAATGATGGATGGATGGATGGATGGATGAGGGATGATGGATGGATGGATGGATGGAAAGATGGATGGATGAGGGATGGACGCATGCCTTTAAATGTGTTGTTTAGAGGAAAAACATTTTTTTTAGCCCCATTAGAAATGAAAGAACCTGGTGAATCTCACCGCCAAAGTAAAAGCATGATAATAACGGCGCCATCATGCAGACATTCATCACCGCTGATGACAGGAAGAGTCTCCAGAGGTCAATTAACCCTGAGAGTGACCTGAGATCTGTGAGCGACTAATAGTACTGGATGGTAGAAACACACACACACACACACACACACACACACACACACACCCTGCTGTATCTATTACTTCACGGGCAGAATAAGAATAGCAGTGTGTGGAAAGCTGGCTGCTTTTCAGATGGTGAGTTGTAACAGAGAAAGCCAAGCAGGACTACAACTTGAAGGACCCACACGGTGCTGTTCAATCAAAGAAACAATGAAGACCGAAAGAGACTCCTCATAAAACTACAGCGATCTGACCAGAATGGAAAATACCCAGGAGGAGGAAGCCAAGCCTGGCTGCAATCCATCAAGCACAACTGCAGCAGCAGCACTGTTAAACCCTCAAACTGCAACATTAATACTTCTAGAAAATGAAAGCAAATGATGACAAAACAAATGTTGCCCTCAGCCGCTCTGAAAATAGACTGCGGCTCCTCACACAAAAAAACCCAATCCTAACAGTGGAGGCGCTAACTACTGCCTTCATTTATCCCACACTGGGGACATTCACACAGCTAACGCAGCGCAGTGCAAAGAGCAAAGAGAAGAATTAGCCTGTTGAACCACTTCCTGCCAGCCAGACACTGCTGCTCCCAACTCCCACTGCCCAAACCAGAGGGTTCATCTGCGTCACATGACACCACTGTGGTTTAGAAAGCCACGTGACTGAGCATCACAAGGGGAAAGAAAGTGTATATATATATATATATATATATATATATATATTTGTTTTTTTGTTTGTTTTATATATATATTGGCATTTAGTTTTAAATAAAGTGACAAGTTCTAAATAAAAAGTTAAAAAAAAGATTTTAAAAAAGTGGCAAGTGAAGACAAGGCTGTTGAAAGTGTCAAAACAATGCAGCATAATATAATATAATATATAATATAATTGCAAACAATTAATGCAAAATATATAACAGTACAATAATATATACATAATACTACTACTACTAATAATAATAATAATAATAATGATAATGATGCAATAGTTCAGTATTATATGATAAACAATATAATATAGTTGGTTGATTTATGAGCTGGAGTTCCTCTGCATTGAAACCAACACAGGCTCAGTGTTCAGTGTCCTTTCTTAGCTTAGCTTAGCCTAGCCTAGCCTAGCCTAGCTCGTGCAGCTGTGTCGGTCACCACGCTGAGCTTCACCTCCACCTACGTAAATTCAGAGCACAAAGTGGGACTGGCGGTTTTGCTCCATAATGCATGAGAGCGCTCCCTGCTGGACAGCTGCGTCTGTTCTTCAATCTGCTGCTTCACACATCTGTCCACCAACTGCACAGTCAAATATAATGAGCTGCGTGCAATCACGCCCGCAGTGTTTGCCTGCACATGCATTGCATACATACATACACACACACACACGCATGCATGCACCTCCACCTCCTCCACCACCACCACCTCCTCCTCCACCACCTCCTCCACCACCTCCACCACCTCCTCCACCTCCTCCACCACCTCCCACACAGACACCTGGAAGCCCCAGTACATGACAGGGGCTCCTGTTTGAGACTGAGAGGCGAGCCAGTAAAAACACCTCAGTCTGAGAGGAGGCCGAGACCCTGCAGAAGTGGTCTGGAGACCAGGACCAACGTCCAGGACGACCAGGGACGCCAGCAGCGACGCCACGAGACCTTCAAGAGCTGAGAAAGTCACTTTTCCATCGGACTGTACAGCTTAGTAGTTTATCACTGTTTATCACTGCTGCAACAGTGGAGTTCCCCAAGTACGGCCATCCATCTATCTATATCTATATCTATATCTATATCTATCTATATCTATACATCCATCCATCCATCTATCATCCATCCAGCCATCCATCCATCTATCTATATCTATATCTATCCATCATCCATCCATCCATCCATCCATCTAGCTATCTATATCTATCCATCTATCTATATCTATATCCATCCATCTATCTATATCTATCTATATCTATATCCATCTATCCATCTGTCAATCTATCCATCCATCTATCCAACTATCTATATCTATCCATCTATCTATATCCATCCATCTATCTATATCTATCTATCTATATCCATCTATCCATCTGTCCATCTATCCATCCATCTATCCATCTATCTATATCTATCCATCCATCTATCTATATCTATCTATATCTATATCCATCTGTCCATCTATCCATCCATCTATCCAACTATCTATATCTATACATCTATGTATCTACCTGCAGGACCCTTTAAGCTTTCAAACTCACTCTTGTTTGCATGATGGTGACCTGGGCGAACCAACGCAGTAAATTGGTCCCAGTGAGAGGTGAGAAGTTGCAGAGGTCACGGCGTTGACCTCTAGCCCTCTCTAACGCGTCTATCAAACGGTCGGTCCCAGTCAGCTCAACCAACAGCCTCACTGGCAGCATCACGTAGGGAGGCCACAGCCAAGGATCAACCTGGCTGCTACGGTGGTCGGAGGTCAGAGGTCAGAGGTCGCGTGCTCACAGGTCTTTTCACGAGCGCACACTGGATTTGAGGGAATTTCCTCTTCGTCATTGAACGTCAGAAAATGCCGTTGTAACATTTGACGTTAATTATTATCATTAATTATTATCATTAATTATTAGGGACCAACGGCTCCTGTGCAAAGCCACAGACTGGATTCCTCCCCACCGGCAGCAGCAGCAGCAGCAGCAGCAGCAGCAGCAGCAGCAGCAGCAGCGCTACGCTGGGGTGGAGCCAGGGGGCGCTGCAGCTCCTGGCAGGGAGGACAGAGGGACCCTTGTCTGGTGGAGCCGTGGTGACAGGAAACATAAAACATTCACATGATAATGAGCCAGTGAAGACAAAACACACACACACACACACACACACACACACCACCCCTCGCACTGCCTGGCTCCACTTTAAATCAAGTGTGTGTCCTGACGCAGGGACAAGAGACTTTATCTACTGTACCACCACACACACACACACACACACACACACACAGAGTTCCTTCACAGACCCCTCAGTGTGTGATGCAGGCGGTCATGCTGTCGGTCTCATCACCAGGGAGACGGGCGCTAAGTAGGCGCCTGGCAGAGACAAACTGGCATTGAGCTCAGGAGCCACAAAGCTTTCAGGCAGCAAACAGGCCTTTTAATGAAGAGAGAGAGAGTGAGAGTGAGGGAGTGAGAGAGTGAGAGACTGAGGGAGGGAGAGAGACTGAGGGAGGGTCACACTGACACGGCACAGACACACCGAGGGGAGAAAGATAAACTGAACTGAGGCTCACCATAGGGGCCAGTGAGATTTGGGGAAATGATGGGCTAGCAGCAGGCTAGCAGCAGGCTAACTAGCAGCAGGCTAGCTAGCAGCAGGCAGGCAGGCTAGCAGCCAGAGGGGGGCGACGTTGGAGCCAGCTAGTTCCTCTCTGCTGGTCTACACACACTGAGACACCTAAGTTTTCTGGCTAATAGGAGGATAAAGTTCTCCTCCACAGTCCGCTGGCTTGTTGCCAGCTTCCATGAAGTCTGGCCGAGGCCTTCAGGATCAACGCTGCAGCCCCCTGCTGGCTGTCAGTGAACGCACCGCCGTCACTTGCAATCTCAGCCAGTCAGATCCGGTCTGCAATGCTGAGAGCAGCTAGCAGCTAGCTGGCTAGCTAGCTAGCTGGAGTCACACTGAACTCCACCAGGAGATCTGCTCGCCACCACGATGAAGCCACCACAGCAGAAGATGAAGAGTTGGCTGCCAAATCACCTGTAATTTATAATGTGAACAATGTGTTGGTAGTTTAGGTGGACCTACAGCGAGCTGCGCTTCATCTCCCTCGAGGTCTCCAAACTTTCTTCAAATCAAATTGCATTTGAAAGTGTTGCCAGCGTCAGTGGCCTCAGTCACTGCGTCTGAACTGCGATTTAAACGCTCCAGGAAACAAAGCGTTGCTCCAGCAGGTGGCACTACATGACGGCGATGCAACGCGTTCCTGCGATTCTCCACGGATTCTCCATCCACAGCGTTGTACCGAGGATACAGTGAGGTGTGGACTCAATGTGAGCCGGCCGCTGATGGCCCAGACGCAGGACCGAACTCCAGCAGCAGTGAGGAGAGGCGGAGGAGACCACTTCCTGCTTCGCTTTAACCCTCCAACATAAAAGTCTTGCGCGAGGCCGGCGAGCGCCGAGCTGCCTGGCGCTAAACACCTCGCAGTGCTGTGAGGAACGCGTGTGATTCCAGTTGACGTCACCGACGCCAGAAGCTATTAAAAGCCCTTTGCCCACCTGAGTCTGCGGCGGCAGTGGGGAGAGAAAACGCAGTGCAAATGAAGTGTAAAAAAAAAAAAGAGGAAAAAAAGAGAGATTTTCTCATGTTTTCTCATTCACAAGTGTGGAGGGGGATGGGGGTGGTGGGGGGGGGGTGAGGAAGAGGAGTGAAGAGACAGGAAACGAAGGCGGTGAAACATCAGCAGGTAGAGAAGAAAAGCAGTGTTCCAGTGAGGGTGAGCTGCAAGCTTCCTGTTGTCATCCCAGCTCATCACACTCACATTTTGTACATGGATGGATCACACACACACACACACACACACACACACACACACACACACACACACACACAGGGAGCACTTGTTGACTCACTGCAGTTTATCCAGAGTTGTTTCTTGGGATGTGAAAGTGCAACACAGTTTAGATCTCTCTCTCTCTCTCTCTCTCTCTCTCTCTCTCTCTCTCTCTCTCTCTCTCTCTCTCTCTCTCTCTCTCTCTCTCTCTCTCCCTCTCTCTCTCTCTCTCTCTCTCTCTCTCTCTCTCTCTCTCTCTCTCTCTCTCTCTCTCTCTCTCTCTCTAAGTGTGTGTAGGCCAGCAGAGAAGAACCTGGCTGGCGGCGCCCCCTACTGTGACTCTGAGCTGCCTCATCTCCTCCGCATGGCTAATTCCTAGCATTATCTTTTTAATCCAAACTCAAACGAGGTGGTGGCAGAGTGTTGATCTGTGAGCTCCTGCTTCTATCATCACAGTGGTGAGCAGCGCCGCAGTGCAGGCAGTGTAGCGATGGTGGCGCTCTCAGCGGGGCTCTGCTGCTCCCAGGACGACTTGAATTCACAAAACCATCTCCACATCTCAGGAGACCAGCTGCATCTTCTGCCTACTGCCTCTCTGTCTCTCCCTGGACCTCTGCATGACGGGAGCACTGACTGCAGTACTCACTACGTCCAGCAGGGTCAAACTCAGAAGTTCAAACTTGGTCTCCAAGTCTCCAAAGAAGCTTCCTCCGGATAGAACGGTGACCAAACCAGGTTCTGCTCAGGGTGAGTGACCTTGCTGACCTCTTCCAGGGTCTGCTGCTCCCCAACGCTGAAGGCTTCACGCTTTTATCGTTCACGCAGTTCATGCTAGCAGCTCTAGCTTGTCCTGCAACCGTTGGTGGGTGTGTGTGTGAGTGTGTGTGAGACGATCACCCCCCCACCCCCTCCCCCGACACACACACACACACACAACAATTCTGCTAGATGACAATGCAGCAAACAAAGAGGAAGAGTGCAGCACGCTGGGGAAGCAGCAGCACTGCAGAGAAGAAACAAACCCTCCACTGAACACTGGAGGAGATGTTGTTGTGAACCAGGCCGGGTGAGGGGGGGTGTGGGGGGACTGGGGGGCGGTCCCGTGTTAATAAAGCAGCCTCCAGTCGCAGCGGCACAATGGAGCCATTGATCATCTGGTGTCATCGTTAAACCCTGCGCTTCATCTCACGCCTCCAATAAAGGCAAAATGTCAAGCGTTTAGAGGCCGCACCGAAGACGGATGGCTTGATATTCTGCCATTGATTATGAAATATGTTTATGAAGAGTTCTCCTCCGACAGCCAAGCCGCTCTCTCTCTCTCTCTCTCTCTCTCTCTGTCTGCGTCAGGACCAGACCTTGCTGCTGGCGTCCTCTCAACGCCATCGTCGGCTCTACTGGAGGAACTTTGCTGCTGAGACGCGGCTGCAGTCGTCATGGTGGCGCAGTAATCGCCATGCAGTTACCTCAGTTAGCAAAGCGGTAGCTAACCGTTGGACCATGTGCAGATACTCAATCAAGAGAAACATTACTGAATCCTTTGTGTCTGATAATAATTCCAATATTATTCCACTGTAAAGTAAAGTTTGGCGGTGAGGAAACAAGCATGGCCTCGTTCTCTGGTTCTGGTCCTGGTTCTGCAGGAGATCTCCCCTCACCTTGGTCTTCAGCTGCAGAGCAACACATGGATGTATTTTGCTCCCTGTTCAGTTTCCATCGATGTGCCTCAGTCAAGCCAGACGATCCAACAGCACAACAGCAACGAGTTACGCTGACGATACACTTCTATATGTGGCCACGAGGCATCGGCTGTGCAAGGGTGTATTAGCATGTTACCAGTAGATAGCAAAGTAGCTTGGAGTCAACTGGACTTCAACAATGCCAAGCACTCATAATGTTGTGATGTGCAGGATATCATAGTAGCAGCAGTCACTGCACACAAAGCAGTGCTAGCTAGCTGGGCTTTACTAGAGTAACATCTGCACCCTGTCAATCTTCAGCATGATGTTCTGCTGGCCAGCTCGCTGAGCACATTGAGCCACTCTAGATATCATCACAGTAGCTGCTAGCTTCTGGCTCGTAAAGGCCTCCATACAATGTTCTGGAGACACAGAACAACAACGTTTAGCAGACATTTACAGTTCTTAGATTGTCAGGTTGAAGATACCGACTACTGTCACTGGTTTAACACTGGTGTCACTGGTTTAACTCTGGTGTCACTGGTTTAACACTGGTGTCCCTGGTTTAACACTGGTGTCACTGGTTTAACACTGGTGTCACTGGTTTAACTCTGGTGTCACTGGTTTAACACTGGTGTCCCTGGTGTCACTGGTTTAACACTGGTGTCACTGGTTTAACACTGGTGTCACTGGTTTAACTCTGGTGTCACTGGTTTAACACTGGTGTCCCTGGTTTAACACTGGTGTCACTGGTTTAACACTGGTGTCACTGGTTTAACTCTGGTGTCACTGGTTTAACACTGGTGTCACTGGTTTAACACTGGTGTCACTGGTTTAGCCTCAGAGCAAGGATGAAAAGCGGAGCTTCAACTACAGCGACAGGAACACTGGACTGTGTGTAATGACTCTGGTGCTTGTGTCTCCTCTCTTACACTAGAGGTCCCGGCAGCATCGTTACTGCCTCTGACCTAATTAGCTCTGTGCGTGGCCTGGATGCACCGCCTACCTGAGCTCTCCTGAGTGGCCAGAGGTCTCACAGGCCAAACGTTAAGGAAACCTACTTTTGTAGCTCACTGCAAGTGTTTTGGATCCAAGTATTTTGTGTTCATCAGCAGCCTTTCCTCACTCAATAGAGTTCATTCACTGAAATGTTACTAATTACTAACATTTCTTCTTTGAATAACTTATTCTTAGTAGCAAATGAAAATTATTAATTTGAGATTTTCTCGATATCTTTTTTCATGTCATCATCAGCATATTTCACCATTTTCAACTTCGAGAAAGCCTCATTTTAGGTTAACGCAGATCTTTTACCCATGGTTGAGTCTTTGTGTATTTTAAGCTCTGTATAAAATAAAGAAAAAGCAAGTCAACAGTTCTTCTGTGGTAAATAAGTTTCAATAATTCATGATCATCTTTACTTCATTCCAACTAACATCGTGCATTCTAGCATCAAGCTAGCTGCTTCTTCTTCTTCTTCTTCTTCTTCTTGCAGATTCCCGCTGCAAGACTCTTAAACCATGCATTTCCTCCTCCCGACACAAAAAGACCCATTTCTCGCCAGGTCTCCAAGACCTCCTGGCGTAGACGTCGTACGTGAGCTCGCACAATCTATTCATCTCCTCTCACCGTCCCTCGCGTATCTTCTCACGCCTGCCAATCACACGGCTCCGGCTCGCAGACCCTCGACAATCAGCAGGAAATGAACGGGCAGCACAGCATTTCCTGCTGAGGTGCATGGCCCCGAAAGCCGCCGCTGCCTCAGAGCGATAGCATCTGGCTAATCTCTGAAGAGACGCACTATCTTTGGCTTCCTCGCGGCCAGGAAGAAGCACAGAGCTCAGCTTCCAGGTCCTGCAGTGAGAGACCCAGTGGAGCTCATTTACCAGAGCTTTGCACACAAACATCATCGCAAATGCAAAGTGATCTACTGAGCACGTGCAGTCCAGACCGTCTGTCAAATGGGCAAAACAGCACAATCCATCCATTTAGCAGGTTGGCTTCATGAATATGCAGATGTGGGCGATTCTGGCAGATTGTGCAAAAATATCGACGCAAATAGATGATAGAACGCACACAACGCACAATAGAGGCTGGAGCTGATGTTGTTGTGTCTTTATTAGGGTTAGGGTTAGGTTAGGGTTAGGCTTAGCTAACCCTAACCCAGCTCATGCAAAGCTCAGTCACTGCTAGCTAGTCCTGTCAGCTCCCCGTCAGGAAGCTGCGATTGGTTGAGAAGAAGCCCGACACTGAAGCAACGCTGACATCGATGTGTTTCCTCTTCAAGAGCCACAAGATGCAACCTGTTTACTGGACACCTTATACACGCGTTTCTCAACCAGTGGGTCGTGGGCCAAAAGCGGGTCACCAAGCTGTTTTGATTGGGTCGCGGTTTTCTAGGCACTTTCAATTTTATTTTGAATACGGGATTTCAAAATAAAAGGTATATTTCTAGAGAAAATGTTGGGGCTTTTATTTTGCAGGACATTTGCTGGACATGACTGACGGTGGACGGTTGTCTTGGGGGCGGGGGGGCAGTGAATGTGCGTCGCCACTTCATTATAAGGAAAAGAGTGCCAGTTCTGAGACTCCACCGGTGGAGATCCGCTGATTTATATCAATATAAAAAATAATAGATTCTTTAAAGTAGTAAACAATTAAATGGAAAGTTATTAGGTGGTGTCAAAGTACACAGAACTCTCTGTTCTGGTCCAATGGAAGCACTGAAGCAGGAAGTATCTGATGGAAAGGATGGAGAGAGAGGAGAGGAGCTGCACTGGCAGGTGAACAGGTGCTCTGGAGAGCGCAGCGTGTGATTGGCTGACGGACAGGTGGTCACCCTCAGTCAGGGTGTGGAGCGGCTCGCAGATTATGAGGTGTTCATGACAACTGAGCGCCTGGTCCACGAGCAGCGCCCAGGTCTGGCTGGGGTCTCCTGAACCCATGCAGTGGATCCAAAGCCTGCAGCTCTAATCTATGGCCATGGCCCACACACTCAATGACGGGCGGACTTAATCTGAGGTAAAGCCTATTTTAGCAGATTATTTGGGTCATTGGCTCAATAATTTACACTTTGTTCCATTTTCGTAAAGCCCGTGTCTTCTGGGGCAATCTGAGGTAAAATATGAGCGAGGGCAGGAAGCTGCTCATCAATAAAAAAATCAAAAAATAAAACCATGCTAGTGGAATCATTAATATTATTATTATTACTATTATTGACCAAGTCTGCAAGTAAATTTGCTTTTCTCATTGCTGTGTTTATTATTGTTGCAAGCGTTCTCCATAGCGCCACCTTGATACAGTGAAATAGCCACCAGTTAGAAAAATGAATGCTGTTTTATTATTGCCACTCCTCTGCCTGCACGACTGAATAACCATTAAAATCCATTCAGACGCTTCCAGCATCGCATTCAAATCATCACATTCAAAAAGAAATTATAACGCAAAGCAAATTTGAATGTCTGAGAAATATAGTCCTGTGTGTGTGTGTGTGTGTGTGTGTGTGTGTGTGTGTGTGTGTGTGTGTGTGTGTGCACGTCATCATTGAACGACATGTTCGTGTTTGTTGTCTGCTTTATTCATATTACAGCTTCTCCTGTCAGAGGGATCGACTTAAAAGGCTTTTGTGGGATAGTGGACAAATAGGACACACACACACACACACACACACACACACACACACCATCCCTGACGCATTAATGTCAAAGGGATATTGTACAGACTTAAGTGATAATGCTTCAGTATTGTCAAAAAGCAGACTGGCATGCTGTGTGTGTGTGTGTGTGTGTGTGTGTGTGTGTGTGTGTGTGTGTGTGTGTGTGTGTGTGCGCAGGGTGGGGGAGTAATTCCATGTCTTAGCGTGTGCATTTGATGGTGAATTTGGCCTTTTTTGCGTTCTGGCAGCAGATGTGTGCGAGGCCGAGTGGATTTGCGAGCAGTTGCCAGAGAAGGTGACCAGGAGGAGCAGGTGAGCAGGAGGAGCTTCAGCCAGAGGAGAAGGTGAGCAGGAGGAGAAGGTGACCAGGAGGAGCTTCAGCCAGAGGAGCAGGTGAGTAGGAGGAGCTTCAGCCACAGGAGAAGGTGACCAGGAGGAGCTTCAGCCAGAGGAGAAGGTGAGCAGGAGGAGCTTCAGCCAGAGGAGAAGGTGACCAGGAGGAGCTTCAGCCAGAGGAGCAGGTGACCAGGAGGAGCTTCAGCCAGAGGAGAAGGTGACCAGGAGGAGCTTCAGCCAGAGGAGAAGGTGAGCAGGAGGAGCTTCAGCTTCAGCCAGGAGGAGCTTCAGCAGAGTGAAGGTGAGCAGGAGGAGCTTCAGCCAGAGGAGCAGGTGAGCAGGAGGAGCTTCAGCCAGAGGAGACAGTCAGTGCAGTCATGGTCCCTGAACAGAGACGTGTGGACCCCGGGCCGTAGTTTGCCCACGCCTGAGTCTTGGGGGACTTTATGCGGAAAACATTGAAAGTTGAATTGGGTCTTGGTTCTGGAAACAGAGCTTCTCTGCTCCAGAGCCGCTCTTCTCGCTGGGCCTCAGTCCCCAGTCAAGTCAAACAACATCAGGAGGTGAGCCGTCAAAGAGCTGAAGGCCTCCACAGTCGTGTGAGGCCTTCAGAGGTGAAGTCAGAGAAGAGAAGTCAGAGGCAAAATGCACTGAAGAAAAACTAAAGCAAGACTCAGTTGTGTGGCTGCTGCTGCATCACAGCACAGATGGGACCTCTCTCTCTCTCTCTCTCTCTCTCTCTCTCTCTCTCTCTCTCTCTCTCTCTCTCTCTCTCTCTCTCTCTCTCTCTCTCTCTCTCCTCTCTCTCTCTCCTCTCTCTCTCTCTCTCTCTCTCTCTCTCTCTCTCTCTCTCTCTCTCTCTCTCTCTCTCTCTCTCTCTCTCTCTCTCTCTCTCTCTCTCTCTCTCTCTCTCTCTCTCTCTCTCTCTCTCTCTCTCTCTCTCTCTCTCTCTCTCTCAGGCTCATCCTTAATCGTAGGGAAAAAGTCCTTGTGTGCTGCAGCTGCTGCTGCTGCTGACCGAGTGTGTGGGAGGAGAGAGAGAGAGAGAGAGAGAGAGAGAGAGAGAGAGAGAGAGAGAGAGAGAGGGATGGAGGGAGATTCAGTGTGTGAACGAGAGGCAGAGACGGAGTCCCGTCAGGGGAAAGAAGAGCAGCGTGGACGCAGACACCAGGTTGGAGAGGCTGCACGGACCATGATATAATAGAATAGAATAGAATAGAATAGAATAGAGTAGAGTAGAGTAGAGTAGAATAGCAGAAAACAGCAAACAGAAGTCAACTGCTGCCATAGAAGAGATTTTAAAAGTGAAGTTTTACTTATTTTCTCAGTGGGAATTAACGTGTTTTTATTTTGAAAAGCCACCCTGAGCTCATTTGGGGTTTTCACTGTTTCACTGTTTCACTGTTTCACAGGTCACTCCTACATTTAAGCCACTGTGTTCTGACTGTTTCAACTGACTGCACTTCACGCCCGGGATTTTCCTCAAAAGGCTTCCCTGTGTTTCCAGACCAGGTGTGACTCTGAACTCAGAGTCACATTATTGTGGGAAAAAGAAAACAGAGTTTGATAAATTACCTATGGAAGAGAAGAGTGCAGAGCCCCGAGCATCTTTAATGCAGGACAATCTGTCCCTGCTTGCAGCTGACACACACACACACACACACACACACACACACACACACACCATCCCTGACGCATTAATGTCAAAGGGATATTGTACAGACTTAAGTGATAATGCTTCAGTGTTGTCACAAAGCAGACTGGCATGCTGTGTGTGTGTGTGTGCGATTTGTCCACTACGTGTTACATGATAAAATAACAACAGGGGGAAAACTTTTTTTGACTTGGAAAATGTACTGAAAATCTCAATTTTTGCAGAATATTGCAGTGTTTTTGCAGAATATCGCAGTGTTTTTGCAGAATATCGCAGTGTTTTTGTAGAATATTGCAGTTATTTTTGCAGAATATCGCAGTGTTTTTGCAGAATATCGCAGTGTTTTTGCAGAATATCGCAGTGTTTGCAGAATTTTAGCAGAATATTGCAGAATTTTAGCAGAATATTGCAGAATTTTAGCAGAATATTGCAGTGTTTTTGCAGAATATCACAGTGTTTTTGTAGAATATCACAGTGTTTTTGTAGAATATCACAGTGTTTTTGTAGAATATCGCATTATTTTTGCAGAATATCGCAGTATTTTTGCAGAATATCGCAGTGTTTTTGCAGAATATCGCAGTGTTTTTGTAGAATATCGCAGTGTTTTTGCAGAATATCGCATTATTTTTGCAGAATATCGCAGTGTTTTTGCAGAATATTGCAGTGTTTTTGCAGAATATCGCAGTGTTTTTGCAGAATATTGCAGTGTTTTTGCAGAATATCGCAGTGTTTTTGTAGAATATCGCATTATTTTTGCAGAATATCGCAGTATTTCTGGAGAATATTGCAGAATTTTAGCAGAATATTGCAGTATTTCTGCAGAATATTGCAGTATTTCTGCAGCCAGTCTCAGCGGGGGAGGGACTGCGGCCGGCCATCGTGCAGTGAAATCAGGTCGCAGGATCAGCTCGGCCTCCCAGTGTGACACCAGCCAGTCCGTCCGTCCGTCCGTCCGTCCGTCCAACGGACTTTTTGCTTCATCAAGAGCTGTGAGCTCATTTAGTTTGCTGCGCCGATCAATTTGCAATCAATTTCAAATTAGTGATACGGGGGCCACTGGGCTCCTGGGAGCACGGCCAGAATAAACCAACCTAGAAAAAGCTGCTCGCTGCCGGACAGAAAAAACTTTGACCCCAAACCACCAGCAGCCGCTGCTGCATCTGCAGCTTTTCTTTATCCAGCAGCAGCAGCAGCAGCAGCAGCAGCAGCAGCGCCTGTCATTCCTCTCTTCCATACTGGTGCAGGCTCTTCTCATGCCGCTGCAGATGCCTTCTATTGTGCTATTTGTTGGCGTTGAAGAGCTTCAGGCTGGAGAGCAGCCAGGCCAGGCTGAGGAGGCTTCAGCTCCCACAATCCCCTCTGACCAGTCCCACAAGGAGGCGCTGCACCTCCCACCACTGGACTGGAGCTCCTGGCTGGAGAGCAGCCAGCATGGAGACACCTTCAACCCCGTGAAGGAGTCTAGTTTCCTCTAGATCTATGCTCCCATTCTCCTCCTTCCAGCCTCGTCCACGTCTGTCCATTCTAAACAACCCTGGACCAGCGCCACCATCAGGCTCAGTCAGTTGACGTGGTGGGTAGCCAGGAGCTCCAGTAAGGAGAGAGTCATGAAATGAATGAAAAAATGTTCAAGTAAAAAATTAAAATCAAAAATAAAGCATAGTAATCTTTGCCAAGTGGACACGAGGCATAAATACAAACAATCTGTCTGGTTGGGAGCTGTGGACCCCCCCCTCTCTCTCTCTCTCTCTCTCTCTCTCTCTCTCTCTCTCTCTCTCTCTCTCTCTCTCTCTCTCTCTCTCTCTCTCTGGAGCCAAAAGACCGACTGCCTGACTGAGGCCTGGATGGATCCCACTGGATCCACTGGAATTTATCTGCTTGGGGAATATTGTGACACACACACACACACACACACACACACACACACACACACACACACACACACACACACACACACACACACCCTGGCCGTGGTCTTCCATTGATCTCAGCTCCTACAGGATGATAAACGCAGTGGCTGGTCTTGTTAACACCACTATTGAATCTCAGACGCTGATTTAGAGCTCAACAATAACACACACACACACACACACACACACACACACACACACACACACACACACACACACACACACATGATGTCGCCAGGGTTCTACTAACGATGCTGCTGGTTTGTTTGCTGTCAGATGGTTGCAGTTCTCCACTTCTCCAGTCATGTTGTGTGGTCTCCACAGTGCTTCTTCTGGACCCCCCCCCCCCCCCACCCCCCGTCATATTCACAGGCTTCATTTCAATATTTGCAGTTTTTTTTGCGCTCGCTCTTTGTTTTTCCCATGACCTTTTTTTATTTATTTATTTATTTTACAATAATCCAAACAAGGAGAAGCTGCAAACTCACTTGTTGTTCACTGCTAGAGTCCGAGTCAATAAATGACTCAAATGACTCAATTGAATCGTGTGTCCTGCAACATCAACGCCAACATTTTCCTCTAGAAATACACACACATGCATTTTAAAATCAACGTTCTAAACCCACAAAGCTGTAGGCCAATCAGAACAGCTCCACGACCCGCTTTCAGGGTCGCGACCCACCAGTTGAGAAACACTGCTGTAAACAACACCACTCTTCAAAGTCTGAAGCAGAGAAGCTTCACTGCCAGGTCAGCGTCTGCTGCTGCTGTTCAGAGGACGCTGCTCCCCAGGTGTGTGAGTGTGTGTGTGTGAGTGTGTATCAGATGTTTCCTGAAGGGGGAGGGGCTGGAGGGGGGGGGCAGTGCTGTCAAATCAGCCAGCAAAGCAAAACTGCTCATTTCAAGGAGAAGAACTTCACCACGGATGTGAAGAAGAAGAAGACGTCCACATCAAATATGCATCAGCACAGAGCCCCACACACACACACACACACACACACACACACACACACACACACACACACACACACACACACTTGAGAAAAAGTTGAAACACCTGACATCAAGCAGACCAACGTTCTGCTTGATGTCAATTCACTGGGATTTTTGTCAACAATGGATGGATGATCTCCTCCTCCTCCTCCTCCTCCTCCTCCTCCTCCTCCCAGTCATAATGGGCCCTGCTCACTAGCGAGTGTGCAGGGAGTGAGGCCTGCCTCCTCAATCACACTCATCATGATGGAGTGAACAACTTTAAGTGCAAATAAATGAGCCGTCATAAAACAAGGAGGAGTTTTTGGAGGGAAAAAACAAAGAAGTAGCAAAGGAAATGAAAGGAAGTTGTTGAGCTCCTCCTGCTCCTCCTCCTGCTCCTCCTCCTCCTCCTCAGTATTTACTCCCTCACTTGGTCTCTGATCACCTGAAAACCTCAAAGCCCCAAAAAACAGATCAATAAGTGACTCAATCAATCAGTGGAGTCTCTGTGAAGCGACCACACCTGATGTTTGTCCCCCAGCTGCTGGGTGGGCAGCCAGTCAGCCAGCCAGCCAGTCAGTCAGTCAGTCAGCCAGCCAGTCATCCAGTCATCCAGGCAGTCAGTCAGTCATCCAGCCAGCCAGTCAGTCATCCAGTCAGTCAGCCAGCCAGCCAGTCAGCCAGCCAGTCAGCCAGCCAGTCAGTCAGCCAGCCAGTCATCCAGTCATCCAGGCAGTCAGTCAGTCAGCCAGCCAGTCAGTCAGTCAGCCAGCCAGCCAGTCATCCAGCCAGTCATCCAGTCATCCAGGCAGTCAGTCAGTCAACCAGCCAGTCAGCCAGCCAGTCAGCCAGTCAGCGAGTCATCCAGGCAGTCAGCGAGTCATCCAGGCAGTCAGTCAGTCAGTCAGGCAGCCAGCCAGTCAGTCAGTCAGTCAGCCAGCCAGCCAGTCATCCAGCCAGTCAGTCAGCCAGTCAGCCAGCCAGTCAGCCAGCCAGCCAGTCAGCCAGTCAGTCAGCCAGTCAGTCAGTGGATCTTTGGGGACAGAGTGAGGAAGTGACGCTCGCTGGCTTCACTCTCCTCCAAATATCATCAGCAAATCATTTATTCATTCACCCCCCACCCAAGATGGCCGCCTCAGAGTCGCTCAAACATCAAACGTATGCATGTGCACACACACACACACACACACACACACACACGCATGTGCACTTTGCAAGTGGTCCCGGAGGTCTTTTAATTTTTTGAGAGGTTATTTTTAGTTGAGGGAAAATAATCGAGGTGGAAAGATCCATCTGTCCAACACTCTGGTTCCAGCTGCTCCTTTCTAGCAGGGGGGGGGGGGGGTCGGGGGTCTGGGGGGGCCACTCCTGAACAGATAAAAATGACACAGATGGGATTTTTTTCCTCTCTCTGAATCTTCCAGAATGCTTCTGCAGCAGAGGCAGAGAGGGAGGCGACCTGTGAGAGAGTCAACTGGAGTTAGGAGGAACTGCCACAGGTCAAAGGTCACCCGTCACTTCACAGAGAGAGAGAGAGCGAGAGAGAGAGAGAGAGAGAGGTTTTGAAAGGATTCTCACAACGAGCTCCACTGTTTGTGCCAACGCCAAAGACTTGTGTGGACCCTAAACCCAAGGTGGAGGAGGAGGAGGAGGAGGAGGAGGAGGAGGAGGAGGAGGAGGAGGAGGAGGAGGAGGAGGAGGAGGAGGAGGAGGAGGAGGAGGAGGAGGTGGAGGTGGAGGGGTCGCAGGAGTCGCAGGAGTCGGATGGACGTGTGAATCAAATCAGTGGACACCAGCGTCCAGCGTTTCATTTCAAACCACTTCATTTGAAAAAAGGCCTCAGATTGATCAAATAAAGAGTCGAGAGTGTGTGTGTGTGTGTGTGTGTGTGTGTGTGTGTGTGTGTGTGTGTGTGTGTGTGTTGTAACCCAGATCTAAGCTGACAAGACGGCAGCCGTTCACTAATAAGTGAGCAGCAGAGTGAGACACCTGAGCAATCAGAAGCAGCTCAATCTCACACCATCACTCACACCGTGTGTGTGTGTGTGTGTGTGTGTGTGTGTGTGTGTGTGTGTGTGTGTGTGTGTGTGCGCAGTTCAAAGAAAAAGCTCCATGCTTGTGTCACCCTGTGGACCCCCCTTGTTCAAAGAGTGATTTGTTCGAGAGAAAATGATGATTTAGCAGGACACACAACTCAGCTCAATCATCCCAGTGGTTTATTGACTGCACATGACAGGAAGTGGACAGGAAGTGGACAGGAAGTGGACTCGCCGTTAGCTTTGTGATCCAGGACTCAGTCTTTAATGTCGAGCCTTCAGCAGATATTGCAGCTGAAGCTCAAATCAATGTGTTTTCTGTCCAACATGAAGATGTTGATATAAGACAGCGCAGGGCAGTGTTTGACTGCTGGGGCCACAGTGGGTTGGACAGTGGGCCAGAGGGGGGCAGCGGAGCAGCAGCAGATGGATGCAGTGTTGTGGTGGAGGAAACAATGCATCATGGGATATTATGGAGAAAACATGTTGCTGGAATGTCAATGGGAAATGAAGCAAAGCTGCAACCAAGTCAGTGTCTTTGAAGCCCCAGCAGGGTGTTCAGCTCTTAGAACCATCCAGAACCATCCAGAACCACACAGAACCATCTGGAACCATCCAGAACCATCTTGAACCACTTAGAACCATCCAGAACCATCCAGAACCACTTAGAACCATCCAGAACCACCAGGGTGTTCCAGAACCACACAGAACCATCTGGAACCATCCAGAACCATCCAGAACCACTTAGAACCATCCAGAACCATCCAGAACCACCTAGAACCACCCAGAACCACCAGGGTGTTTAGTTCTTAGAACCACCTAGAACCATGCAGAACATTCCTGGACCACCCAGAACCACCTAGAACCATCCAGAACCACCCAGAACCATCTTGAACCACTTAGAACCATCCAGAACCACCAGAGTGTTCAGCTCTTTATTGAATTGACTCTTACAACACTGCAACCATGGAGGAGATGCAGCTGTTTGATGACTGACTGACTGACTGACTGACTGTTAATATCACTTCTTCAACTTTCAGCGGGCCGTATTAAAAAAGCCTAACGGGCCGCATATGGGCCCCCAGGCCATAGTTTTCCCACGCCTGGTCTGAGCGAGCTTGCTGCTGGACTGATTGAGCCGACAGTGGATAGAGAGTCTGCTGAAGTGAAGAGTTGAGAGAAGAGCTCCAACTGCCATCACTGCCATCACTGCATTCACTGCTATCACTGCCATCACTGCCATCACTGCCATCACTGCCATCACTGCCATCACTGCGACTCTGAAGGA
>CM020510.1:895272-915272 GCA_009823395.1 Thamnaconus septentrionalis | reverse complement strand
TCCCCAGGAAGCATCAGTGACCCTGCAGTGACAGAGAGCACAGACAGTGGTGTTAGGCAGCCACACACACACACACACACACACACACACAGGAAGATGGAGGGAGACTGGTTCCAGGTGGGACCGGTCTCTCTCCATCTTCCAGCCTGGACTCCGTTCCTGGTGTTTCACTGCGGTACTGGTTCAAGTCACCGCACCAGCAAATACACCAGTCCTCAACAGGTTCCAGTGTGGACATATTTGGAGCAGAAACAGCGACATCTTGTGGTTGCATTTTAGACTGCAGCGCTCTTCCACTCTCTCCCTCTCCTGAGCTTGCCAATGAACTACGGTGGCCCTGTGCACCCAAACCTGGATACCTGCTCCTTCTTATTGACTGGTTTATTTGAGGACGCCCTCTAGTGTTCAGCCTTAGTACTAAATTGTCCACACCAGGCTTCCTTAGAAATATGCTGGTGCAAGGTGGCAGCTAACTGGGAGCACTGGGACCCTTACAGACAGACAGACAGACAGACAGACAGGACACACTGGACACACTGGACCTCTGAATGAGATTCGACTGTGGTTGCAGCACTTTGGGCTCTAACCAGTTGCAACAGTGGGGTGGTTCAACCTGTGGTGCAGGTTTTAGAGTCGACCGACGAGCAGATAAAAATAGCACAACACAACAACAGGAGTGTGAGGCGGCAGCAGCAGCAGGAGCAGGAGGGCGTGGCCCGGCGTGGCCGGTTCAGAACCAGCGCTGCTCGTCACACCTGTTTGGAAGCAGTTCCACCCCGTCCCCGAGCCACGGCTTGACCCACAGCCACTGATGGCTGGTCCCAGAGGGCCTACCTCGTCGCTGCTGCTGCTGCTGCTGGACGAAGAGGAGGACGAGGAGGAAGAGCCGGTTCCTTCACCCTCCTTCTTCTTCTTCTCCTCCTTGTCTCCCTCACTGGTTTTAGACTTGTGCTTTTTCTTCTTTGACTTCTCATGTTTTCCCTCAGACTTGGCGCCGTCCTTCTTGTCCTTGTCCTTTTCCTTGTCCTTGTCCTTGTTCTTGTCCTTGTCCTTGTCGCGCTAAAAGGGGCGGAAGGGAACAAAGTGAAGCTGAGCATGGTGGGGTTTTTCTTTAGTGTGTTGGTTTGTGTGTTCTAGTGTCAGCCAGTGTCAGCCAGTGTCAGCCAGTGGAAGAAGGACTCAGGCAGAATCAAAACAGACAAAATAGAAAGAGGACTGAAACGGACCAATGGTCCAAGCGGCCTTCACACAGAGGCCCCTGAAAGCGTTTTCAGCGAGACGATGCTCTAACATCACTGCTGCGCAGCGCCCCCTACCTCCCAGAACCACTTGGTTTCTTCGGCTTCCTCCTTCTTCACTGGTTCATCATCTTTACCATCAAACGCTGCACCGTCGTGAGCAGTTTGGACCGAGCAGGAACCAGGAACCGGGAACCGGGAACCGGGAACCGGGAACAGACCAGCAGACAAACAATCAACGAGACATATTTGGCGCACTAATTAAGTGGGAGTGACGCGGCGCGTGGCACTCCAGAGCGCATCAGCTGCGGCCACTTCACGTTTCCTAAATGCTCGGACCTACCGTTGGACAGGTCGAAGGACATCCTCGCTGCGTCCCGCGAGCTCGACGATCCCGGACAAGTGAAGCCAACTCAACTCAGCGCGGCTCACGCGCTCCCAAATACCTGGTGGCGCCGCACCACGTGACTCACCTCGAGCCACGCCCACCACCGCCATTTCACCAAACGCGTGTGGCATCTAATAATCATTTTACGAAAAAAAAAATAAAATAAAATAAAAAAAAGTTAAAAACACATCAGAATGAAATGTGCAGTTAAAAATATTTAAGCTATAAATATCAACAAATAAATCAAAACAGATTAGAGTTTAAAAAAAAATAAAATAAAATAAAAGTGAGAAAACAGGGAGGTGAGTATCAGTTGTAGTTGTTCAGTAACAATACAACAGAGATTAAACATTACAAGCAGTGTGTGTTTTGTGACAGGTGTGTTTTGAGTTATGTTTGTGGAATAACTTTGGACCTTTGTGACTTCGTGATGAGGAAAAACATTGATGATGGTCCTGGACTGGTGGTCCTCCAACCACCAGTTGAGAACCACTGACATGAGCATCTCTATACGATCAAGATGTAAGCTTAGTTTCAGTAGGCCGTGAAGGCAAACAACACTAATGTTGTAATCATTAGTGTTATTATTATTATTAATAATAACAATAATAATGATAATAATAATGATAATAATAATAATAATAATAATCATAAACTAATAATCAGTGTTAGTGTTGACTGTTGAATGTGATAAAGTGTATGAAAAAAAGAAAAGAAAGTGAGAAAGTCACACTATCCATCTATCTGTCTATCTAAACACACACACACACACATTTATCCCAGTCCGCTGTTTAATTTTGTCAAGCATGCCAGTGGATTGTGTTGTCAGGTACAGTCATTGAATTAACTTTTATTTATTTTGTACATTTTTGTCCCACTTTGAAAAATTATCTTGTTGTCCTCAAAACATTCACGATGTCAAAAATGTACCTCTCCCAGTTACACCCCAGTATTACACAGAGCCGTCGCCCATGATGATGACATCACAGAAACATTTCCCATCAATTACGCCACACACACACACACACACACACACACACATCTGCCTTTATTTTCATTCATCAGGTTCTCGCACAGAGTTTAAAGTTTTGCATGGAGAGAATCATCTCCAGCTGACATCCAGCAGAGCCAAGCACCACAGCCAACCAATCACACGCTGAGCTCTCAGACTCCACCGTCTTCCACACCAACACGGCTATTTTGGAAACATTGTGTGTTTCTCTGCAGGGTTTGTTGATCTTTTCATCCACGCGTCACTTCAGTCTTCAACTCCTGGAACCAGGAGGAAGTCTTTCCAGAAGTTCTGGTTCCAGCGGTCAGTCAGTGTGGACAGGAGAACTGAGGAAAACCACAATCCTCTCCCGTCGCTGTGGTTAAACAGTGAACAGTAGCGCCACCTAGCTGTCAGTCCACACCAAACACTCCACCCTGCATTTATTTCGGCATTGTTATTTTTCTGGGTTTTTTTTCCTGCCAAATTGTGATTGGCTAAAATAGTTTTCTTGTTAGGTAGTGATATCGCCACCTACTGGCCTGGCATGTGCATTGCATTTTCTTTGTAACCAGAGGGTTAAAAAAAAATGTTTCAAAAACAACCCCTGTTGGTTGGTTGTTTGGTTGCTCAGTTGGTGTGAATGGGGTCTTGGACCTTAGGTCTGGTTGGTTGGTTGGTCGGTTGGTCGGTTAGTTGGCTGGTTGGTTGACTGGTTGGTTGGTTGGTTGGTCAGCCGGTCGGTCGGTCAGTTAGTGGGTCAGTTGGTCGGTTGACTGGTTGGTTGGTTGGTCAGTTGGTCGGTTGGTGTGGATGGGGTCTTGGACCTCAGGTCTGGTTGGTTGGTTGGTCAGTTGGTCGGTCGGTCAGTTAGTTGGTCAGTTGGTCGGTTGACTGGTTGGTTGGTTGGTCAGTTGGTCGGTTGGTGTGAATGGGGTCTTGGACCTCAGGGCTGGTTGGTTGGTTGGTCAGTTGGTCGGTCGGTCAGTTAGTTGGCTGGTTGGTGGACTGGTTTGTTGGTTGGTTGGTCAGCCGGTCGGTCGGTCAGTTAGTTGGTCAGTTGGTCGGTTGACTGGTTGGTTGGTTGGTCAGTTGGTCGGTTGGTGTGGTTGGGGTCTTGGACCTCAGGGCTGGTTGGTTGATTGGTCGGGCGGTCTGCTGGTGTGGACGGGGCCTGGGACCTCAGGGCTGGTACGGTCGGGGGCCCTTCAGGAGGTCGGAGGAGCTGAGGTAAGATGAGGGCCGGGACTCCCCCTCGCCGTACCTCCTGGGGCTCCCAATCAGACTCTCCAGGGGGCTGTGGAGGGGCCTGCGGACCTGGCCCCGCTCCCCCAGTCCCAGTGAGGAGCTGGGGGAGGCAGGGGGGGGCTGCGGGGCGGTCGAGGGAGCTTCGGGTTTCAGGACCACGGGGTTGGAAGACGGTGGTGGGAGAGTGCTGGAGGAGGAGAAGGTGGTGGGAGGAGGAGCCCAGGACTTGGGGCCACAGAAACCAGCACCACCTGCAGCACCACCTGCAGCACCAGCAGCTGAGAGGTTTCCATCGGCCGAGGCCGAGCTCTTCTTCTCCATCTTGGGCTCACTGCACAGCTCTCCTGCTGGACCCTCCTGCAATGGCAGACCAGGTCAACGTGAAGGACTGTCGGTTCGACCAATGACGTTGGACACAGTGGAAGAGAACAAATATTTCCAACATCATTTTCACCTGGAACAAACTTACGGGTTTCTCCTCCTCCTTCTTCTCCTCCTTCTTCTTCTTGTCACTTTCACTCCCCGATGAGCCTGAACCCTGAAGATCCAGCAGAAAACTACTGAGTCACTTTTATTCTTAACGTGGAGCCTTTTACACAAATTCACTTTTCAGAATCATTTCTTTTTTTACCTTTTCCTTTTTCTTCCTTCTTCTCTTTCTTCTCGTTGTCACTGCCACTGGAACTACCAGATGAACCAGATGAACCAGATGAACTTGAATCCTGATCAAACAGAAATGAATGCAGCTCTTCATTTTTATCCTTTACGAAAACATCAAACTGCCAGAATTTGTTTTCTCTATTATTTCTCAATTTTACCTTCTTTTTGTCCTTCTTTTTCTTTTTCTTCTTGTCTTTCTTCTTCTTCTTTTTCTTCTTCTTGTCATCATCACTGCCAGAAGACTCCGAGTCCTGAAGGGGCGTACATGTGCTATGTTATTATAAATATACGCAGGAAGTGACATGTTTGACTTTAGAAATTTAAATTGCGCCAGATTTACCTTCTTCTTGTCCTTTTTCTTCTTCTTTTTCTTCTTCTTGTCATCATCACTGCCAGAAGACTCAGAGTCCTGAAGGGGCAAAAAGATGTTGACTGAGCTGTTCATTTTTTGAAAGAAATAATAAATTACAATCCAACTAATTATAATACAATTAATTTAGGCCAAAGGCAACAGTGAAATTGCACAAACAGTGATTTACCTTCTTCTTGTTCTTCTTCTTGTCTTCTTCTTCTTCTTCTTCTTCTTCTTGTCATCATCGCTGCTGGAAGACTCTGAGTCCTGAAAAATAACAACAACAACGTTACAACACAATTGCCTTTGTTCTCGGGTCGCAGTCAAAAATGACACAAAATGATTGATTGACCTTCTTCTTGTCCTTCTTTTTCTTCTTCTTCTTCTTTTTCCCATCATCACTGGATGAAGAAGACTCGGTGGAGGAGTCAGAAGAAGAATCCTGCAGAGGAACAAAGACATTCATACACTTCTAATCCAGGTGGCTGTTAGAAACAGAATTGCAAAACTTGTGAACTTTCAGAGAAAAAAATCTGCAATGAAAAGATAATCTCACCTTCTTCTTCTTCTTCTTCTTCTTCTTCTTCTTCTTCTTCTTCTTCTTCTTCTTCTATGAATGAAAATGGCAGAGACAGAAAAGTTGATCATCTCAGTCCAGTAAAACACTTTGGTGCAGACAATGGAACCACAACTTGATGACGGAGGACCCGCTACTTGTATGTCATCCTACCTGGCTGTCGTCACAGGCGGAGGAGGAAGATGATGATGAAGCGGAGCAGGAGGAGGAGTTGTCATCAGAAGAGCTGGTCTTCTAACAGAGGCAGGAGGTGAAATTAGCACATTTGATGCTTATTAAATTCACTAAGCTCAGAAAATGAAGCACAAAGCTCCACCGACTGTGAGTTTTCACGACTATTTACCTTCTTCTTCTTCTTCTTCTTCTTCTTCTTCTTCTTCTCATCATCACACTATCAGATGAGGAGGAGTCAGAATCCTGAGAAGAAAAAGACGAGGTTTGGAACATGGCATGACTTCTAAGTTATCATTAGTGTCAAACATGAAGGTCAAACCTCGTCCTTCTTCTTCTTCTTCTTCTTCTTCTTCTTCTTCTTGTCATCATCACTATCAGATGAGGAGGAATCAGAATCCTGAGAGGAAAAAAAGTAGATTACTTGACTGATAACACAAGGCAGAATCCAAAAGATCTGTGTGAGACTCAAACCTTATCCTTCTTCTTCTTCTTTTTCTTATCCTTCTTCTTCCTCCTCTTCTTCTTCTTCTTGTCATCGTCGCTATCAGATGAGGAGGAGTCAGAATCCTGAGAAGAAAAAGACGAGGTTTGGAACATGGCATGACTTCTAAGTTATCATTAGTGTCAAACATGAAGGTCAAACCTCGTCCTTCTTCTTCTTCTTTTTCTTCTTCTTCTTCTTCTTGTCATCGTCGCTATCAGAGGAAGAGGAGGATGATGAGCTGGAATCCTGTGGGAAAAAGAGGAGGATGGCCTGATAACGCTGTCATCAAACAAAGACAACTTGGCTGTTAAAGACAAAGACCTTCTTCTTCTTCATCTTCTTCTTCTTTTTCTTCTTCTTTTTCTTTTTGTCATCTTCACTGTCTGAGGAGGAGCTCTCCGAAAAGAGCAGGAGGAGGAAGAGCTGGAGGAGTCCTAGGAATGAAATGATATTATAAATGTCTTCATTCTACGATCAGAGCCAGCTTCAACCAGCTTCTGTATATATATTTACTATGTTGTTTGTTCCTCTACTGGAGTATTCTCACTGTGTGTGTGTATACTGGGGATATATTTACTTTCTTTTTCTTCTTTTTGTCTTTTTCATCTCCGTCGCTGTCTGAAGACGACCCAGAATCCTGCTAGAGAAAATGCTTCTTTAAAATCAGACTTCCAGTCGGTGACGGATGAGGACACACACAGTGGGAGACTAGTGGCTAGCGGATTGCTACTAGCGGCTAACGACTAGCAGCTAGCAGCTAAGAGCTACCGTTTTCTTCTTTGTCAGCTTCTTCTGCTTCCCCTTCTTTTCCTCCTTCCCTCCTTCTCCTTCGTCATCGCTGATGTTGCCGTCGCAACTCGTCTTTGCGCCCTCTGTTGGCCAGAAAGTGCTGTCAAACACGCTGTTTTTTTCTCCCACAGACTCTTTAAACGGACGTTTGGAGAGTTTGACACTTTACCCGCCCACGTTGGCCGACCGTCCTCCTTTGCTTTAACCTCGGCCTGTTACGCAAGGAGACAAGTTAGTAAAGTAGGGATGCAGTGGTTGAGTACTCAACTCGTACTTGTGAAATACATGCCAGTAGCACAACGCCAATACCAGTGGTATATGCATGTATATGACAATTTTGTGAAAGGTGTGTTGGTACTGCAGTGAAACTTGTGACAGACGCCCCCGTGTTCTAGACCAGGCATGAGGAAAACTATGGCCTGGGGGCCTAATGCAGCCCGTTTGGCTTATTAATCCGGCCCGCCGATACTTGAAGAAATGATAATAATAGTCAGTCAGTCATCAAACAGCTGCATCTCCTCCATGTTTGCAGTGTTTTCAGAGTCGTTTCAATAAAGAGCTAAACACCCTGGTGGTTCTGGATGGTTCTGGATGGTTCTAGGAGGTTCTAAGAGCTGAACCCCTGGTGGTTCTGGATGGTTCTGGATGGTTCTAGGAGGTTCTAAGAGCTGAACACCCTGGTGGTTCTGGTGGTTCTGGATGGTTCCAGGAGGTTCTAAGAGCTGAACACCCTGGTGGTTCTAGATGGTTCTGGATGGTTCTAGGAGGTTCTAAGAGCTAAACCCCCTGGTGGGGCTTCAAAGACGCTGACTTGGTTGCAGCGCTGCTTTTTCCATTGACATTCAGGCAACATGTTTTCGTTAGTCTACTCCTTCTGTGAAAAAGTGATGTTGGTGCATCGCTGCAGTGAAATAAATGAATGCATTTGCGTCAACTTGGTTATGCAACATGACTTCACACGAGGGTTTCACCTGTTCTGAGTCGCCCTCCTTCTGCTGGTCCTCCTCTATGCCACAACCTGCAAGGGCACCACATGCAGCTGTGCATCAAGCGTTAACACTGGTGTGTTGTAGTGAAAAAATATATACTGTATATACTGTGTATATATACGGCTTGTTATACGGCCATTAAAACACTCACCAGCTGCACTGCCAGGTTCACCCTCCTCATCCTTGGAAAAACAAAACATTCATTGATAAAAAAAAGTACCTTTTTATCGTCCTTTTTGTTCTTCTTCTTCTTCTTGTCCTTTTTCTTCTTCTTCTTCTTGTCCTTTTTCTTCTTCTTCTTCTTGTCCTCCTCACTGTCAGAAGAGGATGATGATGAAGATGAAGACGAACTATCGGACGAGGAGGAGCTGGAGTCCTATGACAGAGCCAAAAAAAAAAAAAAAGACAACAATTTGAATTGCTTTAAAAAGGCAAAACAGGTCTCACAACAAACTGATTCCATTGAATTGTGTGTCCTGCAAAATAAATACCTAACATTTTCTCTAAATATATTTCTTTTAAAATCCCTCGGAAAACTGATTCTAGTCGGTACACTGACACAAACCTCTTGATGGCCAGTAAGTTTGGCTTGGGCCAGTTAATCAGGTTAAATGTTAGCTACTGCACCTTTAAAACCACAAACCAGAGAGAATCTCAGCACTGACACGAAGCAGTGACAGCACTGGCCTGGTAGTGGCTTCACAATCTGCTACTTTTACGTACCTTCTTCGTCTTCTTCTTCTTCTTCTTCTTGTCCTTCTTCTTCTTCTTCTTCTTCTTCTTCTTGTCGTCCTCACTGTCAGAAGATGAACTGTCCGACGAGGAGGATGAATCCTTCGCATGAGAAGCACAGAGGAGACGCACACGTTAATACATTTTCTACACGTCAGTCAAACAAAATCATTGAGTTACTGTATGTCTGTGTTTAATCAGCGACACCTTCTTCTTCTTCTTCTTCTTCTTCTTCTTCTTCTTCTTGTCCTTCTTCTTGTCCTTCGTCTTCTTCTTGTCCTTCTTCTCCTTCTTCTTTTCATTCTCCTCATCAGATGAAATGAATTCCTGTCAAGAGGGAAGCAGTGAGAGATATTAATAACGCAGTTCCAGCTCCAGTGGAGTGGATGCTGAGATGCTCCTCCTGTGTGACCTGGCTGACCTTCTCGCCCTCTACCGCCTGCTGCTGCTCCGTCTCCCCGTCAGGACCTAGAAACAATAAACACATTAGGTTCAGTGACAACGACAATTACTGCTGAAGCCATTGAGCCAATGGCGACACCTGAAGTCTGTCAGATAAACACACACAGCGGCCATCAAACTGGTCAAGTGTCAATGTATGAACTGGTCCAGATGGCACCAGGCATACGAGACCAAGACCTCATCAAGACCAGAGAGCATGGAGATGGAGACCAGACCAAGACTGAAGAGAAGTCATAGAAACATCTCAACCAGACAGGAATCAGTAGAGTTCTGCAGTTGTGTGGTGAAGGTGGTTAAACTACAGCTTTCTTTCCTGTCATTATCGTCTTATTACAGTGTTGTTGGCTGAGGTGAAAAATCCCCAGTCCACCCAGTTCGCCCAGTCCCAGTCCCAGACCAGACCAGACCAGACCAGACCCAGACCCTTCAACAGTGTTGTGGGGGACCAGGACCAACGTCCAGCACTGCATCACTCGTGTGAACTGTGCAGTTGAGTGCAGGACAGCTGAGGGGACAATGGAAGATGCTTTGCTTCACCTACCACATGGAGATATGGCTGCAACCTCGTACACATACTCTCTGTGTTTGCGCTTCTCCTTCTTCTTCTTCTTCTTCTTCTTCTTGTCATCCTGCAAAGACATTGAAATTAAAAGATGTGTCCTGCTTTACAAAATCAAACATCCACATGCCTACAGAAGCGTCGCCTCCCCTCATAATGAAGACCATCAAAACTGAGATGCTGGATGGTTGTTAGCTCGTAGACGTGTACCAATAATTCCCAGAATCCATGACGTCACCACATCAGTGACATTTACGTCCAGTGTGTAGATGGTGAAGCCCAGCACTGAAACCTACAGCTTGGACATGACTGCGTATGTGGCAGTCGACTGTCACATCAGTACCAGCTGTTAAATACCAGGTGTACCAGCATGTGACACTGCATGACTCATGACTCCCAGCCAGGTGACTGAGGAGGTGGTGGGTGTGTCAGATACCTGCTGAGGCCTTCACAGCCTCCACCTACAGCTGTGGGCAGAGCACATTCCACTGTCACCTGCACAGTGCACTGCACACACACTGCTTTGTGCTCCATTCACTTTGTCAAGTGGGAAAACATGTTTGTACCAAAGCAAGTCGCCTCGGTTGGAACAACTTGATTTTCCTGAATGCCCTGATTGTTCACACACACACACACACACACACACACACACACACACTGGACCAGAGCACCATTGTCTCCAGGGGTTCCACCCTGGACCAGGTCCCAGTGTCAGAGCAGTCAAGGCGAAGGTTCAAAACCCAATGAAAGAGTTCTTTTTTCATACAATTCAACGAGACTTTTCCAGACGAGCAGCAGTGACTGCAGTGACTGCAGTGACCTGCTGATCTGGAAAGCAGTGCAGTGAAGGAGACTCTCTGGAGTCATGAATTGCAGAGGGAATCAGCGTCAGTCTGACTGCTGCTCTGGGTGTTTTTCTGTGAACCAGGCTGGAAGAATTCTCACCAAGAAGGAATCTCCAGAGTTAATTTGTCGCTCTGTAACTACACATCAAAATCACTGAGAGGTGCGAACTGGAAAGTGAAGAGAAAATCTAGATTGCAGTTTTATGGGCTTTAGATCACAACGATCTGCAGTTCATCTGCAGGGGGGAAAAAACAAACAAACCTGAGTGGCATCTGCACGTTTGCTAGAACTCACCTCACTGTCACTGTCTGAAGAACTACTGGAGGAAGAAGAGGAGGAGGACGAGGAAGACGAGGACGAGGACGAGGAGGATGAAGATGAAGATGAAGATGAATCCTATTGAAACAGATTTATAAACAGTTAGAGGTGCTTTGTGTGAACACCGGAACAGGTTGACGCACGCCTTTCCCTCTCCACCTGTTGCTGAAAGTGAAAAACGAAGGCGTATCGCAGTGAGTCACTGTCATAACAGCAGGGAGTGTTGCAGTGCTGAGCTGCAGTGCTGAGCTGCAGTGCAGGCAGGGAGGGGCACCACAACTGAACAAAGTGCAGCAGGCAGGCGGCAACACAACACACAACCCTGTTGACACTGTGGGCCAGCAACACACACACACACACACACACACACACACACACACACACAGGAGGAAGGAGAGCTGCACTTCTTCATTTATCATTTCATCAGTGTCTCTACCGTTCAAAAATCTGGTGTGTGTGTGTGTGTGTGTGTGTGTGTGTGTGTGTGTGTGATCATTAACCTTCTCTGTTACAACAATGACATCATCTTTAATATCTGTAATATTTTCTTGAATTTCTGCAGACCATCGTTCAAGCCACACTGCATCCTTAATTACGCTACTTCAATTTGTGGGTCCGATGTTAGTTGGTGTAATGTGAGTATTAGTGTACTGTAGTAGTAGTAGTAGTAGTAGTAGTAGTAGTAGTAGTAGTAGTACTTTAGCGCCATATAAAGCTCCTATTGTGTTCTATTCTATTCTAGTAGTTAGTTGTGGTTTTGAACGGCAGTAAAGTGGAGACACAACGACAACATCCATGATGATAATAACAATATTGACGTACTTTCTTCTTCTTTTTCTTCTTCAGCGTCTTCTTCTTCTTCTTCTTGTCTTTCTTGCCAATCCCCTCATCTTCACTGTCTGAGGAGGGAGATGAGTCACAGGAGTAGAGCTCCTACAGGAGACAACAGGACATAGAAGGCATTGCATCAAGGGAAGAGTATAAACTAGCAGCCGATAGTTTCCCTCTTCACGTTGAATGAAACACAACGTGGAGCTGCAGGCGACACTGAATTGATTCACGTGGAGTTTCGTCCTGCTGTGTTGCTTTCAGACCTGCTTGGCTGCAGGTGCAGTTTGGAGCTTCTCTTCCTTCACGCTGCTCTGGTCTACAGGCTCCAGCACCTGGGCAGCAGGTTGCAGTCCAGGAGCAGGAGCAGGAGCAGGAGCAGGAGCAGGAGCAGCAGGAGCAGCGGGCGGCCGAGCCACACCTGCAGCAGCTCCTCCACCAGGAGCTGCCGAGAAGCAGCACAACCGTCACTGCACTGATCATCCACCAGGGAGGGTGAAGATGAATAATACAAGGCGAGGTTCTGTCCGGTCCGGTAGCATGAGAGCGGCGGTTCCACGTGACTGATTATCACTTTTACACAACTGTGGCCCAGAGGACAACACACTGGTTGCATCAATAAACTGCAACCAGGAAATTGCATAACTGTTCCAACTGTTTGGAAAACTAGCAGCGGGACACAACTACAGAACTAAAACAAAGACACAAACTTTTTGTACAAGCAATAATAAAATCCAGGATTGAAGAATCGGCGACAGTTCTCAGAAATAATTCAATACGACAAACTTCCTACACTTACACAACTAGAAGAAACTACCAACTAAACAACCACAGTGCTGAAATTATAAAAGTCAAGAAGACAGCAAACCTTTGGGCAGTGTGGACTCCATGAGGGCCCAGAACTCCACCGCTGTCCAGGGACCTGGTCTGGATCTGACAGAGCCACCTGCACTGTTTTATTCAGGATAGTCAGTGTGTGTGTGTGTGTGTGCGTCTGTGGGTGTGTGTGTGTGTGTGTGGTGGGGGGGAGGCGGGTGGGGTGAGTTGCGTGTACATCAAGTTAGATAGTTTTGTATCAGGGGAAACCGGGAAGGCGGAAGCTTCCTTTGGAAACTTCAGAATTATGAAACACGCTGGAAGGAAATATTTGAAGTAAACTGCGATGAAGATGCTTTAAAATGCAACTCTGCCTTTTTGTGTTGTGGTGAAAGCACAATCTTTAAAATTCATGTTTACTTGTGTTTATATATACACAACTCAAGAAATAATCCTCTGCTTTATTTTGAAAGCGTGGCTTCCTTTCCCCCCCCTCAGTGTTGTGTCTTGACTGAAGCAACAGGCAGGTATGCAGCCAGGTGGCAGCAGCTCTACCTGTCCGGGCAAGTCGTGCCTGTTTCACTACCTGCTGCACTGACAACAGCGCAGCGTTGTGTATTTGATCAATGCTGGAATTGTGAGAAAACAGTTTCGTAGTTTCTGTAAGGTGTGAAAGGAAATTAGTCATGAAATGACGAATAAAAAAATTGTGTGTTTTTACTGACACACCCAACAAGTTATCCAACACACTACCTTACAATATACAATAATATAAGTAATTGTGTAAACAGTGTCTCACTCTTTAACCAAGCACTTGTCATGGTCTCTAAGACTTCCAGATTGTCAATGACACCGTATTAAATAAAGTTTCTTCCAAAGTGTTCATAGTTTGGTAATTGAAATTTGCTGAGTTGTCCAAGTTGTTAGTTGTTTGTCCCTTTCACGTTCCGTAGTATGAATTATCCATAAAGTTATTTCTGTTAATCTGGCAGGAAGTGAAATTCACTTCAGAAAATAAAATTGATTTCGACAAAATAAAAGTAAATAAATCAATTCGACCGATTCAAACAGGAGAACTGTTGAGGGGAAAACACGGAGACAGAAGTATCTGTACTTCAATTCTGGAAGCGAAAAACACGTCAAAGCAGAACAATATATACTATTATACTATTGTGAAATGTCGAAAGGGAAACTTGCTGTTTGCACAATGTCCGCTAACTGGACGTGCGGTTCTGTCTGAGCAAAGCGCTCAACAGTAGTTGAAGAACTAATGGATAGCCGCTTTAATGTATTGATTTTTAATGTATTTATTTATCCGGGCTATAAATGTCCGTCTTGTTGCCGGTTCGACTGAACAATGTAGTTGTGGGAGTCGCTCAGAAGAAAACTTCTGCCGGCGGGCCAGCAGCGAAAGTGCGACTCCGTGCTACAGCTCGCTAGCCTCTCGGTGCTAACGGCTAACGGCACCAGTGGCGTCACCGAACACCGGTTCTGGTATGTTCCCGGTGCCGCTGGCCCACTCGGACTGGTCCTGCCTGGTGCCTGACCCCCCGCTGTCACCATGTCGAGCCCAGCGGCGGTGTGCGGTCCTCGGCTGAGAGTGACGGCGGTGCTGCTGGCCGCCGCGGCGCTGCTCGGGGTCACATCAGGTCGCTGCCATGGCTTCCAGTCCCCGGGGACCGCGCGCTGCGACACCGGCAAGGTAAGCTGTGGTTGGAGACGCTTCTGGACAGTGTGCGATGGACGGGGGGTCCGGGCAGAGGGGTTGGACCCCCACCCGGATTAACCCATGAGACCCCTGAAAGCCTCAAGGCAACATTTTAAGGGTGTCTCATATTTAATATAACTGATTTAAATGTATTTTTATTAATCATTTATTATTTAGATCTATCTATCTATCTATCTATCTATCTATATTGATTGCTTGATTTTATTATTACAGAGTAGATGTCCAGTTCACAAGATTAAAAAAAACAAAACAAACATCAGATTTTTTTTTTTAAAGAAGAAGAAGAAAAAAAAAGAAAAAGAAAACAAACATCATCAAGCAAAAAAAAAAAAAAAAAAAAAAAAATCTATCTATCTATCTATAATTGCCCCTAATAGTCATTAGAAATTCTATTGTATTTGTCCCACTGCTTACACGTGGAAACACACTGAGTTCCACTGAGTTCTTCATGTTGTGCTTCCATCAGCTGCACCTGGACACAGACCTGCCTGAGGGTGGTGTCCACTGCAAGCAGCCTGGCTCCAGCTGGCCCACCAGGTTTGCTCAGGTAACTACACACACACACACACGCACACACTGCTGAAACCTGTTGTCTCAACTGACAACAACTCAACAACTGTGGGAGAAAGCAGTTGTTTTTGGGGGCGAAGCCGCTTCCAGTGCAAAGATCTACTTCATCTATTTCTACTGTGGTTCATTTTCTCTGCAGACACTCCAAGCTGTTGACAAAGTGTTTGAACCAGAAGTGAGTAAAGCTCTTGTGTCTCCGCCCTTCTGCTGTTAACTACAGTAGTTTGTCTCTGTTCAGTTTTTATGTTTTTTTTATTTTCAGTGAGGTCACACCTTGTGATGCGTCACTGGTCAAAGTTCAGCCGGCGAGCCGCTGAATGAGTGTTGTGTTGCTGTATTGCTGTGCGCGGCGTTGTTCTGTTGTACTCACACCTCCTCCCCCAGGGAGGAGACGCAACCGTCCAACAAGCAGCAGTCAGTGATTCAGACGCAGCCTTAATGCTAGCAGTCCCTGGTAGGATGCTGAAGGCGCACTGCAAACGCAGTACGCACTCTCCACTGCAGTACTGCATTGGTTGGTGTGTTTGTTCTGTTTGATCCTCTCATTCATTCTCATCATCTGCAAAAGGTGCAGCAGCGTAGTTTCTGTTCCGACCGGGCTTTGACTGAAGCCGCCTGTGTTTGTGTTCAAGCCTGACTGGATTCCACTTGTGTTTGTCTGATCGCACTGTAGCAGCTCAGCACTCCTGATGTTTGTCCAATCCATCCATCCAACAACCAACCAATCAATCAATCAGTAGTGAATGAAGCTTGTGGCCAATCTCAGTCTCAGCACCAGGACTTTCTGGACCCAGTTGACTGACTCCTTGCCTTCACTGCTGACCTTCTGGTCTTCAGACTGCAGCTGTGGCTCTGGCTTTGCTCATAAATAAATGCAGCGCCGGAGTGAATAAAGGACAGGAGAAAGAATTCCATTCAACCTGGAGTGACAGACAACAGCGCCCTCTGCAGTCTCAGTCTGCAGCACTTCAACTACTGAGGGGCTGTTCCCCAGAACTCCAGCTGGAACACGGCTCCAAAGTCAAAGAGACAAATAAGTCCAACTTGTGTCTGCTGATGTCCAGAACATCCAGTATATCCAGAATATCCAGTGTATCCAGAATATCCAGTATATCCAGTATATCCAGTATATCCAGTATATCCAGTGTATCCAGAATATCCAGAATATCCAGTATATCCAGTATATCCAGTGTATCCAGAATATCCAGAATATCCAGTATATCCAGTATATCCAGAACATCCAGTATATCCAGTATATCCAGTATATCCAGTGTATCCAGAATATCCAGTGTATACAGTATATCCAGTATATCCAGGAGGAGGATGAGAAGCTCTTCAGTAGGCCAGAAGCTGAGAGTGAAGAGCCGTCCACACCATCAGGAGGATCTTGATGATGTCACTGTGTCTTGCATGATGTGTTTTGCGTTGTCTTGTGTTGTTAAAAACAACATCCATCAAGTGCAGCCTACTGGAAGCTGAACTCGATTCTCTGTGCTGCTGCTTTGATGACAGCCTGCTGGTGAGATCTGCATGGACCAGACCATCTCCTACAACCGCAGCATCCCACACAGGTGAGCAGAGCGCTTCTGCTGCTCACTGACGAGGTGAGAAGCAGCAGAGATGAGAAGAAGTGAGTGGATGATGTGGTGCTGTGTGTTTCAGTGGAGCCTTCAGGCCAGTGAGAGCAGAGAGTGGAGAGTACTGGTACTGCCCCCCCCAGCGCTGGCTCAACAACCTGCATGTGAGACACATCAAGAGCAGCTCCGCTCAGTTCTGGGTGGTTCCGGGGTGGCTGTAGGTGGTTCTGGGTGGTTCTTAGATGTTCTTGGTGGTTCTAAGTGGTTCTGGGGTGGCTCTAGGTGGTTCTGGGTGGTTCTTAGAGGTTCTAGCTGGTTCTAAGTGGTTCCGGGGTGGCTCTAGGTGGTTTTTAGATGTTCTTGGTGGTTCTAAGTGGTTCTGGCTGGTCCCCCCCCAGTTCTTCTGACTGTTAACCCTGTGTTTGGACCTCTTCCTCCAGCGAGCTGCCACTGTGCTGCTCTACCATCCCTGCGCTGCTGCCAGCGAGCGGCGGCTGCTCTCGGCGTTGGCCCGGTCCTGTTTGCCTCATCACATCATCAGCCCACACCCACAGCTCAGCACGGTGAGGAGACCCCTCCACCTGACCCAGGGGTCACCGGGGGAACTGGCTTTCCTGCTAGCTGATTGGCTCTGACGCTCTCACTGCTCTGACTGTCCAGCCAGTGGCGTTGGTGTCCTGGGGTCGCACCTTGGAGCTGCCCACCGCGGCCTCGGCCCAAGTCTGCCGGTGGCTGGAGGCGACGTCGTTCAGCGGAGAGAAGCCAGGTGGCGCCAGCGACGGCAGGAAGTACAACCTGCTGCTGACCCGCTCAGCTGAGCAGCAGCAGCAGCAGCAAGGAGGCAGTTCAGAAGGACAGGCAGCGAAAATGAAGGTTTACCATTTTTATTAATGGTCAACAGTGATATTACAATTTTTAAAAAAGTCACATTTTTCCTCACGTATGACATTAAAACTGCCATCATGCCACCATGATGGCAGTTCAACTACTGACACTGACTGTTGAATTATATTACATGTATAATTTTACATGGAAACAACCACCAGCACACCAAAGATCTCTTTGTCAACTCCCAGGAATCAGTGCGGCGCTGCTGTGAGCGAACTCTGTCCAGGCAGCAGCAGCAGCAGCAGCAGCAGCAGCAGCAGGAGCAGCAGCAGCAGCAGCAGCAGCAGCAGCAGCAGCAGGAGCAGCAGCAGCAGCAGCAGCAGCAGCAGCAGCAGCAGCAGCAGCAGCAGCAGCAGAGAGAGACTGGAGGTGAAAGCAGGCAGAGAAGAGCTGCTGCGAGCGGAGAGGACTCAGGAAACTGGACCACGACCACGACCAGCGCCTCCAGGACCCAGGCTCTCCCCCGGCCTCCCCAGTCGGGGGCGCTAGCGAGGGACCGAACTCCTCCACTGCGACCCGAGTCAACTCGGTCGGGCTCAGATGTGTCCGGGACGACGCCCCCTGGCTCTCGCTCAGCGTCGGCGCTCAGGTTGAAGCTTGGCGACGCCGACCGCAGCGATGACGCCTCCAGAACCGACGCCTCCAGAACCGACGCCTCCTTCAAGGACGGGGGGACGGTGGAGGTGAAGCAGAGGGAGCTCCAGAGTCGCAGTCCTGCGCCCCCTGCTGCTGCCGCCGTGGAGGTCCCACCACGGACAGAGGCCACGCGGCCCACCAGGGGAGCGAAGGAGGTCCCTGGGGGAGGAGAGGAGGTCCCAGGGGAGGAGGAGGTCCCTGGGGGAGGAGAGGAGGTCCCTGGGGGAGCAGAGGAGGTCCCAGGGGGAGCGGAGGAGGTCCCTGGGGGAGGAGAGGAGGTCCCTGGGGGAGCGGAGGAGGTCCCGGGGGCCGCCGCCAACAGACTGACGCCCCCCCGCACCCCCCGGACGGACGAGGCGGTGTGGGCGGCGGCGGCGCTGGGCTTCCTGCTGGTCCTGCTGGCGCTGTCGGTGCTCCACACCCGACTGTACCGCCACTGGAGGAGGGGACCCAGTCTGTACTGGCAGCAACCCCAGGACCACTACGACAGCGTGGCAGGTAAAGACCCCAGGAGGGGGGTCCTGGGAGCCTCGGATCAAGCACTGCAGGGATTCAATGCAATCCAATTCAGTTCAATCCAATGCAATCAATTCAATTACGGTAACTTCAGTTAACGTAAACCGAGCAACTTGACTTAGTTTAACTTGACTAAACTTAACTCAACTTGGTGAGACTTGACTGAACCTAACATTGACTCTGACCAAGTTCAACTTAACTTCATTTAACTTCACTTAATGCAACACAACTCACACTAACTCAACTTAGAGTGACTTGAGGCAACTCAACTCAGATTAAGTAAACTTAACGTAGTCTAACTTGACTTGGCCGAACTTAACTCAGATTGACGTGACTTTGTATGAACGTAACATAACTTTACACGACACTGGTCGAGTGTAACTTGACTTAATGAAACTTCTCTTACCCTAGCGTGAGGTGATTGGACTATCCCACCCAATGCAGTAACCTTTATTCATCCCCAGGGGGCAGTTGAAGGCACATAGAGCAGCAGTGTTAGTTGAGTGAAATATATGCAGGTCTGCAATAAAAGTGAAGCACAGTGTGTGTCTATGAAACAGGATTCTAGAGTCCGGAAACAGGAAACAGTTGCGAGGTCCATGACAAGCGAGGCAGCGTTGTAATAATGGAGTTACCGTCACTGCTTCCCACTGCAGCGTTGGCGTATTGTGTTTGTGGAACAGATGGGGGCGCTACTGCTGCCTCCACGGTGCACTGACGGTGTTTCTCCTCCTGCTCCTCCAGACGTGATCCGCAGGAGGCTCCACCTGGCGAAGAGGAGGCGCAGGAGAAGCAGGAGGCAGGAGGTGGTGCTGCTGCCCAGCTCCTCCAGCTCTGATGAGCTCCCATAGAGGAGGTGGAGGGGAGGAGGAGGAGGAGGAGGTGGTGCTGCTGCCCAGCTCCTCCAGCTCTGACGAGCTCCCATAGAGGAGGTGGAGGGGGAGGAGGAGGAGGAGGTGGTGCTGCTGCCCAGCTCCTCCAGCTCTGATGAGCTCCCATAGAGGAGGTGGAGGGGGAGGAGGAGGAGGAGGAGGAGCTGCTGAAGCTCCGAGCTGCACTGTGAGGTGGCCACTGAAGGAGGTGGAGTCTTGAAGCCAGCGGCTCCACCTGCTGCCTGGACCAGGTGGAGGAGACGTCCACTGGAAGCTTCATGTCTTCACATCTGAAGGAGTTCATTGTTCACTTTCTGTCATCTTTAGTCGATCAATGATTGAGTTGTGTCCTACAAATAAATCCCCAACATTTTCTCCATAAATATGTCATATTTATTTTGAAATCCCTAAAAAAGGGAAACTGCCCATAAAGCCACGCCCACCAGTTGAGAAACGCAGTGCTAAAGGATGACCGTAGTGGAGTGAAGGACGCCAACATGAGTGAAATCCTCTCAGGTTGGCAAACTCACATTTCCACTGCTTCTCTTTCTGCACGTTGTGATTGGCCAATCATCCGTGGTGCGTTTTTAAAAAGTTCCAGACCTCCTCCAGACCATCTTCCTTCCTTCCTTCCTTCCTGCCTGCCTTCCTTCCAGTCTTCCTTCCTGCCTGCCTTTCCTTCCTTCCTTCCTTCCTTCCTTCCTTCCTTTCAGATCCTAGTATTACTATCAAAGGTAGGGTTTTCTAGTGAAACGTCCGGG
>CM020510.1:832772-890272 GCA_009823395.1 Thamnaconus septentrionalis | reverse complement strand
CACCTCCTCTCTCACTCCTCACTGTCCTTTCACTCCTCACACTCACTCCTCTCACTCCACCCATTCCTCTCACTCACTCCACCCACTCCTCTCTCTCCACTCACTCCATCCACTCCTCTCTGTCCTTTCACTCCTCACACTCACTCCATCCACTCCTCTCACTCCTCACTGTCCTTTCACACTCACACCACACCTCCTCTCACACTCCACCCACCCACCTCTCTCACTCACTCCACCCACTCCTCTCTCTCCACTCACTCCATCCACTCCTCCTCTCTCCTCCTCTCCTCCCTCTCCTCACCTCACTCCACCACTCCACCTCACCCTCTCACTCTCCTCTCTCTCTTCTCGCCTCTCACTCCTCCCACTCCTCTCTCTCCTCACTCTCCACTCTCTCTCCTCATTCTCACTCCACTCACTCTCTCCTCTCACTCACTCCAGTCACTCCAGTCACTCCTCCCTCTCTCTCCTACCTGTCGTGCTTGAACTCCTGCGCCGCCCTCAGCAGCTCCTGGATGTTCTTGGTCACCTGCTCAGTTTTCAGGATGACGTCCTCGGTGCAGGGCAGGGTGGGGTCTGGTTCTCCTGCCTCCCCACCTCCTCCTCCCCCCTCCTCCGCCTCCCCCCGGCTGTCCTCCTCGCTGCTGCGGCCCATGCTGCAGACACAGTGGAGCAACGTGTGGGTGTGCAGCCTCATCATGAGGTCACTGATGATGTCGTGCAACATGATAAACCATCAATTATGGGCAGAAACACAGCAACACAACAAAAAGACTTGAAGAGAGCAGAAAATATCACAACTCCTGGCCTCCAGAGGAGTGAACCCTGCAGTGTGTGTGTGTGTGTGTGTGTGTGTCAGTGGGTCTGACCTGAGTGACACGTCGTACGACTGCGTGTTGTCGTAGTCGCTGTCGTTGCCGCTGCCGTGCTTCTCCTGCTTCGACACCTGCAGAGGAAACAAGAGGGAAACTCTGTTGACCTTCCTGCTCACCCCAACCTGGAGGTCAAAGGTCAGGTGACCTCAGCAGCTTTGAACTCTGCCAAAATCTTTGTTGCGCCATAACACCCATAATCATGGAGATTCAAATAGTGAATGTATTCTATTCTATTATATATATTCTAATATACATGAATGTTATATATATATATATATATATATATATATATATATATATATAAAAAATTCATGGACAAAATCATGTAACAATTATATTTTATTGTTTATAATGTTTATTATATTTATTATATTATACTGCACTACTGCACTTGTACTATTACTACTACTATTATCAGTATTATTTTACTCATGTTATTATTATTATTACTGTTGATATTAACACTCTAATTAAAATTAATTTTATTTTATAATTACATCATGTTGTATAGCATTGCATAACACCTCAAGCACACTGATCTTCTCATCTCTTCTTCACACTTTCATTACTCCTGCTGGGGTTTTGCTACACCAACATTTCTCTGCCATGGAACAAATCAGTGAATCTCTTGAATCTTGAACGAGTCGGTTCAAAGCGGTGAATCAGTATGAAGCCACAGTTGGAGAAAGACACACGTTGCTCTACAGTGCTTCACATTATTGTGAAGTGTCAAAATTTGCAACTGCCACAAAGATTGCAAGGTTTGTGAGCGCTCACCATGTATCTGCCCATCTCTGTAGAGCCACACAGGAATGAAACTGGGCCTCCTGAGCTTCCCTTCCTCACCTGGGAGGAGACGCAGAGAGTGAGAGCAACCAGAGCAGGACAGAAGATCAGCAGAGAGAGTGCGAGAGAGTGAGAGAGAGAGAGAGAGAGAGAGAGAGAGAGAGAGAGAGAGAGAGAGAGAGAGAGAGAGAGAGAGAGAGAGAGAGAGAGAGAGAGAGAGAGAGAGAGAGAGAGAGAGAGAGAGAGAGAGAGAGAGTGAGTGAGAGAGAGAGTGAGAGAGAGAGAGAGAGAGAGAGAGAGAGAGAGAGAGAGAGAGAGAGAGAGAGAGAGAGAGAGAGAGAGAGAGTGAGAGAGAGTGAGCGAACCAGAGCAGGACAGAGAGATCAGCAGAGAGAGAGAGAGAGAGAGAGAGAGAGAGAGAGAGAGAGAGAGAGAGAGAGAGAGAGAGAGAGAGAGAGAGAGAGAGAGAGGAGAGCAAACCAGAGCAGGACAGAAGATCAGCAGAGAGAGAGAGAGAGAGAGAGAGAGAGAGAGAGAGAGAGAGAGAGAGAGAGAGAGAGAGAGAGAGGAGAGAGAGAGAGAGAGAGAGAGAGAGAGAGAGAGAGAGAGAGAGAGAGAGGGAGAGAGAGAGAGAGAGAGAGAGAGAGAGAGAGAGTGAGAGAGAGAGAGAGAGAGGTGAGAGAGAGTGAGAGAGTGAGAGAGAGAGAGAGAGAGAGAGAGAGAGAGAGAGAGAGAGAGAGAGAGAGTGAGAGCAACCAGAGCAGGACAGAAGATCAGCAGAGAGAGAGAGAGAGAGAGAGAGAGAGAGAGAGAGAGAGAGAGAGAGAGAGAGAGAGAGAGAGAGAGAGAGAGAGAGAGAGAGAGAGAGAGAGAGAGAGAGAGAGAGAGAGAGAGGGAGAGAGAGAGAGAGAGAGAGAGAGAGAGAGAGAGAGAGAGAGAGAGAGAGAGAGAGAGAGAGAGAGAGAGAGAGCATCAGCAGTAGCAGCAGCAGCAGAGAGAGGAGCAGCGAGCAGACCACATGACCACCATCAAGACTGATAAGGCCAGATCAGAGTCTAGAACTAGAATAAACTAGACTCCACCACTGGACTAGGCTACGCTAGCAGGTGGTGCTAAGTGGAGCCACGTCGCTAGGCAGAACTGTACCAAAGCACGTAGAGTGAAATGACTAAAAAAGGGAAAAAGCAAAGTGTCAGACAGAATGCTTACAGCCAGAGGACGAGCAGCTGCACTGCAGTGAGGAGGACAGACAGACAGACAGACAGACAGACAGACAGACAGACAGACAGACAGACAGGTGAAGAGAACAGGAGAGAAGAGACAGACTGGGGGATGAGTCTCTGTGGGTCGGACTCACAGTGGTTCTGATATAAACTGGGCTACAGCTGGAACACGGCTCAGCGCTGCAACCAGTTGGGTAACAGCAGCAACACCATGACCACCAGGTGGCGCTCACCCTCCCTGCCTCCCACTAGGTTTGGCGACTTTGCGATAAGGAAAAAAAACTGCTGACGGTCCTGAGCCTCCAATCACCAGGTGGTTCTCAACTGGTGGTTGGAGGCCCCAGACCAGTTGAGGACCACTGGTCCTGAGATGACCACTGGTTTGGATCAAGGGAGGAGATGAGGAGGGAGTGGGAGGAGTCTGGGAGGGTTAGGGTTGGGTTGGGTGTGTGTGGGCGGGGTCAGAGCTCTAACTTACGGAGGCTGCTGTGTGGAGGGGCTGCAGGCGAGCGGCCAGGGACTCCAGGGCGGGGGGGCCGTGAGCCGCGGGGCCGGGGCGGCGCCTGCTCGTACATGGAGACGGCCTGGCGCTCCCTGCGGTGGGGTGGGGTGGGGGTGGGCCGAGGAGGAGGGCGTGGTCAACCCCGGGGTCCGGCCTGAACGCCCCCAGGACCCCTCTGGCCCCGCCCCCTGCCAGGGACCCTCCCCGACCGCCCCACCCCGCGGCCGACGGCCCCCAGCCGGCTGGCCCCCCCGCAGCACGCTGTTCTCTGTCTGCGTCCGTGTGATCTACAGGAGGGGGGGATGGATGGAGGGAGGCGGCGGGCGGGGGGGGAGGAGGAGTTAAAGGGGAGGAGGTGGGAGACAACTGCATGGTCAAACACAAGCATCCAAAATCAAAGACAAACAAACTGAAATCAGCAGAGTGGGGGGGGTGGGGGTGGGGGGAGGGGTCAGTGCAGGGGTCAGTGACCTCTTGCCAACCTGTTCAAGCACATGAGGAGAAATGAGGGGAGGGGGGAAATACATGCAGTGTGCAAAATACAGTGGGGGTCCGAGGGGTCCGAGGGGTCAACCCCCCCACAGACCCCCTGCAGACGATGAGGCAGCAATGATGCAATGAGGGAGGTCCTGATCTCACTGCCTGATGACTCACTGACATTCCTTCAACTTCCATGGGCCGGATTAAAAAGCTCAACGGGCCACATATGGCCCACGGGCCGTAGTTTGGGCCGGCGCTTTGATTTTTATTGAAAAAAATTAAGAGTGCTGTGGAATCACTGACTCCACCAGTGGACCAGAACCACTGGTCCCATCATTCTGGCCATCACCGACCATGTGACTTTATAACACACACACACACACACACACACACACACACACACACACACACACACACTTCGTTTCTTCACAGTCACTCCTCTCCTTCGTGCGTGGGCGTGGCAGGGACAGCGCCCCCTACCTCCTTCTGCAGCCGCCGCAGCTCCTCGCTCAGGTTGTTGTTGACCTTCATCAGCTGCTGCACCTTGGCTTCAGAGGAGGCCAGGGCCTTCTTCACCTCCAGGTACTCCTGCAGGGTGATGGGCCCGTCCGACAGCTCCGACGAGTCCATGCTCTGCACCACACACACACACACACACACACACACACACACACAGAGGACAGAGGACAGTGTGAGTTGGGTTGCAGTGGTTGTGGAGGGGTCTCGGTGGTCTCCAGTGAGAACAGGGGCTCAGTGAGAGCGACTGGGACCAGGCAGTGATGTCACTCTGCAGCTGTGACTGTGGCCACCGCAAGGCCTGCTGGGACACGCAGTTCTGGAGGAGGACACACTGTAGTTAACATTCCAACAGCTGATGTAACTTCCCCTCAGCAGGAAAGTCCACCACAGGAGCCATCAGTGGAACTCCTCATTCTCCTGCTCCTCCTCCTTCTTCTTCTGCTGCTCCTCCTCCTCCTTCTTATTCTCCTCCTCCTCCTCCTCTGCTCTTCCTCCTCCTCCTACTTCTTCATCTCCTCCTCCTCCTCCTCCTACTTCTTCATCTCCTCCTCCTCCTTCTTCATCTCCTCCTCCTCCTCTTCATCATCATCATCTCCTCCTCCTCCTCACTTCTCATCTTCTCCTCATCTCCATCCTCCTCCTCCTCCTCCTCCTCCTCCTCCTCTCCTCCTCCTCTCCTCCTCATCCTGCCCCTCCTCCTCCTCCTCCTCCTCCTCATCATCCTCCTCATCCTTCTCCTCCTCCTCCATCCTACTCATCATCTCCTCCTCCTCCTCTCTCTCCTCATCCTCCATCATCCTCCTCCTCCTCATCTCCTCCTCCTCCTCCTCCTCCTCCTCCTCCTCCTCCTCCTCCTCCTTCATCTCCTCCTCCTCCTCCTCCTCCTCCTCCTCCTCCTCCTCCTCCTCCTCCTCCTCCTCCTCCTCCTCCTCCTCCTCCTCCCTCCTCCATCTCCTCCTCCTCCTCCTCCTCCTCCTCCTCCTCCTCCTCCTCCTCCTCCTCCTCCTCTCCTCCTCCTCCTCATCCTCCTCCTCCTCCTCTTCATTCATCTCCTCTCCTCCTCCTCCCTCCCACCTCCTCCTCCTCCTCCTCCTCCTTCACCTCCTCCTCCTCCTCCTTCTCCACCTCCTCCTCCTCCTACTCCTCCTCCTCCTCCTCCTCCTCCTCCTCCTCCTGCTCCTCCTCCTAACAGACCAGAAGGTCTGGAGAGACCTGGGACTGAGAGCCCTCTGTTCCTTCTCTTCCTGTTTTTCTTTATTTCTCTGGCAGCTTCCTGAGAAACATGCTGGTGGAAGATGGCAGCTAACTGGGAGCACTGGGACCCTGACTGATGGATGGAGAATCTCATCAATAGAGGAGAAAAGGGCGAGTGTGTTGTGTACCTTTGCGCGGTTGCTGCGTTGTGTGTTGTTGTTGTTCTGGGCCGTCAGCTCGCTGTCGGTGTCTTCGTCGGACGCTACGCTGTCGTAGTCGTGCTGGTCGTCGTCCATGCCCAGGTCCTGCAGGTCTGGAGGCAGCAGAGCAGGCGGCTTTACACTGAGTCCCAGTAGCAACATTTAGGAACCACCACAGTTTCACTACAGCTGCAGTAAAACACTTAGAAACACCAAGTTATGGAAATCATTTGTATATTTCATTTCTTTCATTTTTCACTTTTATCTTTGCATGTATTTGCTGCTGTCACTGCAACTGTCCCCAATGTGGGACACATGAAGCTATTCTATTCTATTGTATTCTATTGTATTCTATTGTATTCTAAAAATGATCCAATTTGTCTTAATTGCTCTAAAAATGCCCTCATTCCAGTGCCTGCAGTGCTTTGAAAGGAAGCTGATGCAGTTCTCCTGCCACATCCTAGTGAGCATCTCAACAGGTTCCTCAGGTTCCACCCTGACTGAGCAGAACTTCATGAAGAGACCGTACTGTCATTATTATTGTGGTGCTGAGGCGTTGAGGAGCTCCTGGTCTCACCAGTGGGGCTGCTGAGGCCTTTCCCCTGCTGCCTCCGCTTGGCATCGCTCAGGATGTCGATGATCAGCGTGGCAAACTCGCGGGCGTTGAACCGAGCCAACTTCTGGCGGCCCTGCGAGGACACCAACGAGACAAAGCAGCAGCGTCAGAGCTTGAAGGCTGGAAGCGCTGCCGTGCCGGGAGTTCTGCAGTCCAGCCTGCAGCTTCCTGTGCAGTCATTCCAGCAACTGCACACTGCAGTGTGGGCTGGTGCATGCAGACGTGTGCACCTGTGTGTGTTCCTCACCTGGTTGCGTGTGGCTGAGTACTCGGGGTTGACGGGCAGGAAGGGCACGGCACTGCGTTCTGTCACCAAGGTGCTGTGGTTCTGGGTGGTGAGCCACACTGGACAACACAAAGCACAACAACACTGCAGTCAGTGGGCCAGTAGCAGAACCACCACCAGCAGTGGAACCTGAGCAGTGGAACCAGCAGCAGCAGAACCACCAGCAGCGGAACCAGCAGCAGCGGAACCAGCAGCAGTGGAACCGGAGCAGTGGAACCAGAGCAGTGCAACCAGCAGCAGTGGAACCACCAGCAGCAGAACCACCAGCAGTGGAACCAGCAGCAGCAGAACCACCAGCAGCGGAACCACCAGCAGCAGAACCAGCAGCAGCAGAACCAGCAGCAGTGGAACCACCAGCAGTGGAACCACCAGTAGCAGAACCACCAGCAGCAGCAGAACCACCAGCAACACAAACACAGAGCAGAGCAGAGGGACACAAAAGCAGGCACAGTTGAAAGCAGGAATGCAGCAACACCTGGGGGGATGGAGGGCGACCTGACCCCCACGGGGTCATGGTCGGGGGTCCGTGTGCCTGTCCTGCCTTTGTCTCTTACCGTGCGCTGCTTCCCAGCAGGCTGCTGCTGAAGGGGAACGGAGAGAAAAGAGGCTCGGAGAGGAGAGGACGTGGAGCCAGAGAGGAGGAGCAGGAGCAGGAGGAGGAGGAAAAGACGGCAAGAATCCCAGGGGTGGTTCTTCCACTCCTCCTCCTCCTCCTCCTCCTCCTCCTCCTCTTCACCGCACTGGTTCCGTCCACATCAGCCCTTTTCTCCAGGGCTGGTCCCAGCCCAGAGTGAGCAGCTGCTTCTGAGCAGTGGATGCAGTGTGTGGAACCCTGGAACCCTGGGCCACTGGCCAACTCTCTCCAAGCCAGTGGTCACAATGTTTGGGACATTTTTGGACCTGCTTTCCAGTTGAGCCAGTGTGGAGCCCAGCCTGTCCTCTAAGGTTCGCACGTCGCTACTGCTGCTAGGCTAGTGCAAGTCAATGGTTTCTGCTAGCCTGCTGATCACAACAATCTGACCCAGACTATAGAAATACACACTGGCAGTCGACAGTTTGGACCCAGCCTATGAACTCAATGTCTTGATGACTGCTGACACTGCAGCTTCTCACTGAAGGCATCAGATGAACCACAGATGAACACACATGGAATCAAAGTGTAAAAGAATTCTTTCCTTTCATAAAAAGCATATTTAGAGTTTTTCAATGTGTTTTTCTTTGCTACATAATGACAGAAATCTGGCTCATATATTTGATGTCTTCAGTGTCTGCAGTGGAGGAAGTTGTGAAGATAAAAAAAACATTGCATGAGAAGGTGTGTCCAAACTTTTGACTGCTAGTGTATATAAACACATACTGTATATAGATACACACACACACACACACACACACACACACACGGCATAACAGCAGTGCCATCAGCAGCAGTGAGATGCAGTGAAGCAGCAGGAGACGAAGAGGACGCCGCCTCACCTGCGTCGTTTTCCCGCCGGTCCACCTCGTCATAGACGTCCATTGCCAGTTCCTCAAACAGCCGATTGTTGAGCTGTAACACACACACACACACACACACACACACACACACACACACACACACACAGCTTCAGCACAGACCAGGTGAACGCTGCAGCCTGGGGTCATCAGACTGGACTGGACCCTCTCTGGACCATCTGAATATCAACATTCTATCATGCAGACGTCCCTGAAGACATCTTCAATTGTTTTAGGCTGCTGTGGAAGACGACAGCCAGCGCCACCTACTGTATGTAGTGTTGCATATATTAGCATGTAAGCACACTGACCGCTTGCAGCTTCTTCTTGGCAGCCTTGGCCAGTTCTGACAGGTCCAGACTGAAAGACACAGAGAAGCAGAGTCAGCGAAGCACCAGCTGAAGACACACTGGGGAGAAGGATGGAGGGAGAGAGGGAGGAGGGAGGGATGGAGGGAAGGATGGAGGAGAGAGGGAGAGAGGGAAGTATGGAGGACAGAGGGAAGGAGGGAAGGATGGAGGGAGAGAGGGAAGGATGGAGGCAGGGAGGGAAGGATGGAGGAGAGAGGGAGAGAGGGAAGTATGGAGGCAGGGAGGGAAGGATGGAGGGAGAGAGGAAGGATGGAGGGAGAGAGGAGGGAGGAGGAGGGAGTATGGAGGGAAGGATGGAGGAGAGAGGGAGAGAGGGAAGTATGGAGGCAGGGAGGAAGGATGGAGGGAGAGAGGAAGGATGGAGGGAGAGAGGAGGGAGGGAAGGATGGAGGAGAGAGGCAGGGAGGGAGGGATGGAGGGAGAGAGAGAGAGGGAGGAGGATGGAGGAGAGAGGCAGGAGGGAGGAGAGGGAAGGATGGAGGAGAGAGGGAAGGATGGAGGAGAGAGGAGAGGGGAAGGATGGAGGAGAGAGGGAGGGAGGGAAGTATGGAGGGAAGGATGGAGGGTGAGAGGGGAAGGATGGAGGGAGAGAGAGAGGGAAGGAAGGATGGAGGGAGAGAGAGAAGGATGGAGGCAGGGAGGGAAGGATGGAGGGAGAGAGAGAGGGAAGAATGGATGGAGGGAGAGAGAGAAGGATGGAGGCAGGGAGGGAAGGATGGAGGGAGAGAGGGAGGGAGGGAAGGATGGAGGAGAGAGAGAGGGAAGGAAGGATGGAGGAGAGAGGGAGGGAGGGTGAGAGGGAAGGATGGAGGGAGAGAGGGAAGGATGGAGGCAGGGAGGGAAGGATGGAGGGAGAGAGAGAGGGAAGAATGGATGGAGGAGGAGAGAGGGAGGGAGGGAAGGATGGAGGAGAGAGGGAGAGAGGAAAGGATGGAGGGAGGGAGGAGACACAGGCATGGAGAGAAGAGATGGAGAGGGAGGGATGGAGGATAAATCAGAGGATGACAGTGAAGAAGGTCCAATCAGGTCCAGCATGGTCTTCATCACCCACCCAGCTGAGCCAATGAGAGGGCTCCCACATTAACATCCATGTCTTGTTTTGATTGACCACCGCAACTGCTGACTTTGACCATCTGCTGGTGATGATGCATTCTTCATGCAATGCAGTGACTCAAGTCATTCACTGGCTAGCAAATGGTTCCATATTCAGTGCTGAAGCAAAACTGGCTTGGCTCACTGTTCTATCTGGAGGAAGAGTCTTTCAATAAATATAATAACTAATAACTAATAATAGATTTTATCTACGCGGCACTTTACAATGTGAAAGCATCAAACCAAGAGTAAAACATTAATAATAAAACAACACAAGCCAAGAGCAATGAGGCATACAACCAAAAAAAGAAATCAAAAGTCAAAGCCAAGTCTTCAGACTGGGCCTAAAGACTCCACAGTCTGTGGTGCTCAGCTGGTCAAGGAGGACCCAGCACCACCACCAGAGGGCTCCACCACCCTGCAGTGCAGCCTGGCTGCTTAAACATCAATGTTGGAGCCAGACCTTGGCTCAGTGGTTTATAAACTACACACCTCTGCTCTGTAGTTTCTGTTTTGTATTGTTTGTAGTTCTGCAACAGCGTAGTTTCCCAATTTGGGATGAATACAGTACATCTATTCTGTTCTATTCTATTCTATTCTATTCTGTTATGTTCTGTTATGTTAGAGATGAGGACAACAAATTAATCTGAACTGGTATTTGAAGTAAATCTTTGAGGTATGAGAGTGCTGTAAGATGATTCTCCAACAGGAGTTGAAATGTAGTGGGGGATGGGAGGATGAGAGAGAGGGGGTGAGAGAGGGAGGGGGTGAGAGAGAGGGAGGGAGGAGGAGAGACAGAGAGGTCTGAGACATGGTGCAGAAAAAGGGGACAAGGAAAGTGAAGATACCTCTGTGTCGGACACTTAGGACGAGCTCTGGCTCCACCAAGCGCAGCGAAATGGAGAGAACAGAAGACGGATGAGAAGAGCGAAGAAACAGAGAGAGAGAGAGGGAGAGAGAGAGAGAGAGAGAGAGAGAGAGAGAGAGAGAGAGAGGGGCAGAGAGGCCACACACATCAAAACAGCTTCATGTTGTTCATCGGAAGCAGAGTTGGGACAAAGCTCTGCTGTGTTGGTGCGTCACACTCATGTTGTTGCTTTTAAATCTCCTCCTCCTCCTCCTGCTGCTCCTGCTGCTCCTCCTCCTGCACCTCCTGCTGCTCCTCAGTAGTGACAACTCAGAAATATGGGAAAACGGGCCGAGTTCTGACCCCCGACTCACACTGACAGCTTCTGCAGCTCCACAGCAGACCATTAAAGTCAGTGTGTCACCACCACCACCAGGGGGCGGCACCATCCATCTATCTATCTGTCTAGTATCTGTCCATCTATGTATCCATGTAGACTGGTTCAGACAGGAAGTCAATGATGTAAGAAGTCCAGATGACTGTGGCTGTATTTACTTTTTACATTTGCTGTATTTTACTGTCAAGTTTGGCCGTAAATCAATAAAAAGCAGATTTACCTTTAAATCTGAAACTGTATTGAACATGTACAGTAACACATGTACACTAATTAAAATACCTGCATTTTGTGTGCTACATTATTTTTATTGATGATACTTGAGACACATTTTGCCCGTCCCGGCGTGAGCGGATGGAGCCGTCGCTACTGGACGCTCACGCTACACGCTTGCAGGGTGAATCAGCCTGGAGGTGGCGCCACCCCTGCTTCATGGCAGCCTGACTGAGCGCTTTGTAGCCCTCAAATCATAGACACACACTGGCTTCAGCAAACACCGGGCTAAATCACCGCTGGCCGGTGAAGCCCCAGACAGTTGAAGTGATGGCCAGCTGTGTGGCGCCACCCTCTGGGAGGAACAGTGAGTAGCAGCAGCAGCAGCAGCAGAGTTTGGGCCAGTTGTTGTTTTTCTGCTAACAGGAAGTGAATCACACGCAGGATTTTTCACACTGTCATGTATGTTGAAGGCCAGCAGTTGAGTGAGGAGGCACCACAGACCACTGGCAACTCAGCACACTGTCTCTGGTGCAGCATTTCTCAACTGGTGGTTCGCAGCCCACGTTTGGGTCGTGGCTTCGTGGACACTCTCCTTCATTTCTTTATATATATATACATATATATATATATATATATATATATATATATATATATATATATATATATATATATATATATATATATATATATGTGTGTGTGTGTGTGTGTGTGTGTGTATAAAGAATGTATTGATACCAGATGACAGCAAAAAGTTAAAAGGTGACATCATGCAAGCACAACCATGATGTGACATCATCATCATACCTGTCTGCCATCTGGGGGATGATGTAGTGGCCGTTCTTGTGATCTGGGAAGACAAGAGAGGAGCAGTGAGGAGGAGTGGAGAGGAGGAGGAGGAGGAGGAGGAGAGTGAGGAGGAGGAGAGAGAGGAGAGAGAGGAGGAGAGAGAGGAGAAGAGAGGAGGAGAGAGAGAGGGAGGAGGAGAGGAGAGGAGGAGAGGAGAGAGGAGGAGGAGAGAGAGGAGGAGAGAGGAGGAGGAGAGAGGAGGAGGAGGAGGAGAGGAGAGAGGAGAGAGGAGGAGGAGGAGGAGAGAGGAGGAGAGGAGAGAGGAGAGGAGAGGAGGAGAGGAGGAGGAGGAGAGGAGGAGTGAGGAGAGGAGGAGGAGAGAGGAGGAGAGAGAGAGAGAGGAGGAGAGAGAGAGAGGAGGAGGAGAGAGAGGAGGGAGGAGGAGGAGGAGGAGGAGGAGAGAGGAGGAGAGAGGAGGAGAGAGGAGAGGAGGAGAGAGAGAGGAGGAGAGGAGTGAGGAGGAGAGGAGGAGGAGAGAGGAGAGGAGAAGAGAGGAGGAGAGAAGAGAGGAGAGGAGGAGATGGAGAGAGGAGGAGAGAGGAGGAGTGAAGAGAGGAGGAGAGGAGAGAGGAGGAGAGGAGGAGTAAGAGTGCTCTGATGGTGCAGTGAGTGCAGAGGAGGAGGTGGCTGCTGTTACCTGGGCGCCTCCCACACAGGTAGAAGGCCAGTCTGTCGGTCAGCTCGTACTGACACTCCACCAGACGCTCAGCCAGCTCCATGTGACCAGCCTGCCTGCACACACACACAATCACACACAATCACACACAATCACACACAATCACACAGCAACATCACTGATGGTGTTTGTGCTGTCATGGCAAGGTTCCATTACTCCTGCAAAGCTTCTGCTGGAAGCCAGCGCTGTGAACAGTGAGCAGTGAGCAGCAACCCTTCAACATTTCATCAGCAACAAGAAGACACAGGAAGATCAACTAGAAGCAAACCAGGGTGACAGACAGCCAATCACGCTCTCTCTCTCTCTCTCTCTCTCTCTCTCTCTCTCTCTCTCTCTCTCTCTCTCTCTCTCTCTCTCTCTCTCTCTCTCTCTCTCTCTCTCTCTCTCTCTCTCTCTCTCTCACCTGGCGTAGTCCATAGGGGTGCGGCCATTGATGTCGGGGGCCCCGGGGTCGGCGCCATACACCACCAGCAGCTCCGCCTGCAGGATCTGGCCTGCCTTTGCAGCCACGTGCAGTGGGGTGGTACCTTTCTCCTGGGGGAGGGGCCAGGGTGGGGGTGGGAGGGGCCAGGGGTCACAGAGAGAGAGTCAAGAGACAAGACCCAGGGATAAGATACAGATTTCCCACGTGAAAAAAGAAACAAAAAGAAAGAAAAAAAGAAGGAAAAAGAAGAAAGAAAAAGAAAAGAAAAAAGAAGGAAGCAAAAAAGGAAAGAAAGGGGAAAAAAAAAAAAAAACGGGGGAAAAGGAAAACATTTTGAAAAAATGAGAAAAAGGAAAAAAAATTGAAAAAAGAAAAAAAAGGGAAAAGAGAAAAAAGCAACAAGCAGGACTTCTTCCTTTCTTTATTTCTCTCTTTCTTTCTTTCTTTTCTTCCGCTCTTACCGGATGGAAGAAGTTGGCCTGAGCGCCGAGGGACAAGAGGCGGAGACACGTCTCCAAACTGCCGGTCCTCACACTGGAGTGGAGTTGCTAATAGAGGTGAAGAGGAGAGAGTGAGACAAGAGTGAGTGAGTGAGTGAGTGTGTGTGAGAGAGATGAAACAGCATCAAGAGGCAGAAACAGGCATCATCATCATCATCATCATCATCATCATCATCAGCCGAGTGCAGCACTTGGAATCATTATTCCACTTCCTGCTACTTCAGCCACATCCTCTCCTGCTCCTGCTCCTGCTCCTGCTCCTGCTCCTGCCTGGTGGCTGCAGCCCCAGCCGTGGTGGTGGTGGTGAGAGCGCAGCAGCAGTGACGTCACTCAAGACATTTTTATCAACCACTGGCATTTGACCAAGGTGCAATAAAACAACTCATTTATAAACAATGATAATGGTTTGACACTCATTCAGATATGTACATGACTGCTGTATAGAACAGAATAGAATAGAATAGAATAGAATAGAATAGAATAGAATGCCTTTATCAATCCCACATTGGTGTACAGTTGCATCATTACAGCAACAATGTAGTGCAAAAGAGGAGAATTACAATTAAAAAGAAATAAAGAAATAAAAATACAATAAAATATTTCAACAGTAAGAAATGAAGGCAAGATATTGAGATGTTATGAACAGTTGTGTTATATATATGTCATTATATATACACGTGTTTCTTTTTTATGAATTATTTTTTTTATTGACTCGGTGCACTGTATGTGCTGCTGCTGCAGCTATGGACATTTCCCCACAGTGGGATTAATAAAGGCATTCTTATTCTTATTTTAGAGAGAGAGAGAGAGAAAGAGTGAGAGAGAGAGAAAGAGAGAGAGAGAGAGAGAGAGAGAGAGAGAGAGAGAGAGAGAGAGAGAGAGAAGAGTGAGAGAGAGAGAGAGAGAGAGAGAGAGAGAGAGAGAGAGAGAGAGAGAGAGAGAGAGAGAGAGAGAGAGAGAGAGAGAGAGAGAGAGAGAGAGAGAGAGAGAGAGAGAGAGAGAGAGAGAGACAGAGAGAGAGAGAGAGAGAGAGAGAGAGAGAGAGAGAGAGAGAGAGAGAGAGAGAGAGAGAGAGAGAGAGAGAGAGAGAGAGAGAGAGAGGAGAGAGAGAGAGAGAGAGAGAGAGAGAGAGGAGAGAGAGAGAGAGAGAGAGAGAGAGAGAGAGAGAGAGAGAGAGAGAGAGAGAGAGAGAGAGAGAGAGAGAGAGAGAGAGAGAGAGAGAGAGAGAGAGAGAGGAGAGAGAGAGAGAGAGAGAAAGAGTGAGAGAGAGAGAGAGAGAGTGAGAGAGAGAAGAGTGAGAGAGAGTGAGAGAGAGAGAGAGAGAGAGAGTGAGAGAGAGAGAGAGAGAGAGAGAGAGAGTGAGAGAGAGAGAGAGAGAAGAGTGAGAGAAGAGTGGGAGTGAGAGAGAGGGAGAGAGAGTGAGCGAGAGAGTGAGAGAGAGAGAGAGAGAGAGAGTGAGAGAGTGAGAGAGAGAGAAAGAGTGTGAGAGAGAGAGAGAGAGAGAGTGAGTGAGAGAGAGAGAGAGTGAGAGCTCTCACCTTACTGAGGTCCTTGGTTGTGACGCCGTCGTCATCGCGGCAGGGCAGCTTGTGGACAAAAGCCAGCATCTGGTATTTGGCTCTGATGAACTCTGACTTAGTGGGACTACATGGCAAGACGACAAAACACACAGAATATCAGTCAGGACAAAGTATAGAAATAGATTAATGAATTATTTAATGGGTCAGACTTGCCGCTCCAGTTCAGATTTATAATCCAACACTGCATTTGTTTTCCTGAAAGATGCTGTGTGCTAGAAGAGCACTGCTTTATCTCGGCCCACTGCAGCACAAACACAACTTCAACTAAACTCTCACAGACGCACATATACAACTGGTATCGGCGTTGTGGTATCGGCATGTATTTTAAGAGTACAAACAGAGTATTCCACACCGGTATCGGTACCGATACCAGATACTGGTGCATGCCTGTGAATAATAAACTATTTCTAACTCTTTATAATAAACTACATCAACTAACAGTTGTGTTATTTTGTGCAGTGAGCTGCAGCCTCTGACCTTCCTGATGCTACGCTGGAAAATATCAGAGGCTTGAAACCTTGACTTGTTCAAATTGTGCTCTATGGTTAGAAGGGCTCATTGCCAACAGCCCCCCCCCCTCCACCTCCTCCACCACCACAGAAGAAGAAGGTCCATCCTTTACTTCTCACTCTTCACGATGCTAAAGGCCAGAAGTGTCAACATCAGCCCCCTGTGATGGTGCTGAAGCCCAGCCAAGCTTCTCCCAGGTTAGTTAGCAGCAGCGAGCAGACTTCCTGGTTTCAAACACGTGGAGAGGAGCTGCAGAACATTCACTGCAGTGCAAGAGTGATGAGTGCAGCAGTCACAGTCAGGCTAGCGGCAGCAGGAAGATGAGCTAGCAAGGGGCAGCTTGTTGGTTTTATACACCATGCAGCCACAACCTCCTAGCAGTGACTCAGCTCCAAAGTGTTGACAAACATTTGGACACAACTGAGGTCTGGAAGGCAAGGAAACGGAGCATCACTGCGCCCCCTGCTGTCATAAAAGTGAGCTGCAAAACACTGAGTGGCCGTCACTACTGAACTAGAAGTTACATCTGGATTGTTTCATCGTTCAAAAATGATTTATTGATACATCGTTGGTGCTACAATGTATCACGCTTTATCGTGTCTGTGGTGTGTGTGTGTGTGTGTGTGTTCCCTGCAGACTCACTGGACTTTGTCCTGGGGGTTGGGTTTCCTGCGGCCGCTCTGCACCTGCGCTGGGTCCAGCAGACTGTGCTCCCAGATGGAGTTGGCCCCGTTGCTGGCCAACGTCTGAACCATCTGAACACACACACACACAAAAAAAAAAAAGCCTTATTAGCACAAGCAGGCGTTGGAAAGCACTCAGTCTTAACAGTCACTTTCTGTCACTGTTATGATGATCATTATTTTGTGATCCAACACAATAAAGGTAGAGAGAGGAACAACGCTGATAGCATCCACTGTGGAGCTGCTGGATAGATTTTCCAACCTATGTTGGTTTTCCACTGTCAGATTGTGCACTCTGCTTAACATGTGTGGTGCAAAATCAACATCGATCAAAGAAAACTGAAAAGACTGCACATTAAATCATCAGACAGCAGTGGCTTCATATACAGGAACTACCCTAAAATTAGAATATCCAGTAAGAGTTGTTTTATTTTGGCAATTTAACATCAAAGATGAAAGCAACACATTTTATTGAGCCATTCCACGCAAATTGACGTCTCAAGCAGTTCCTTGTTGTCACTTTGCTGATTAAGATTTTCAGCTTATTAAAACCACAAACCCACAAACTCAGAACATTATTATAAAATTTGAGTTTTTTTATGAAGCTGCCAGACCTGATCAGCAAAATCCAAAGAAATAAAAACTTGAAATATACTGATTTGCATATTATTCCTTTATATAATATGTCACATTCACCTTTTAAGTTGAATTGCAGAAATACAACAACCTTTTCAGGATATTCTAATTCTCTGGGTAGTAGCTGGACTTTTTAAAGTGTGTGTGAATGAGTTGTCAGTCAGTGGTGTGACTGACTTGCTGCCCTCACCTGCAGCAGTGCGGGGGGCCAGCCGCTGTGCCTCAGGTGCTTGACGATGGAGATGTGTCGCCCTAGGCTGCGGTGCACTGAACAGCACTCATCGCAGATCAGGACCCCTCGGTTGATGCTGGTCCAGCCCGGGTCTGGCACACAGAAGAAAACATCAGCGCGTGGCGTCAACAGGAAGCTCAGAATGATACAAGTCTAACGAGATATTAATGATGTGGCAGCTCAATCTCGTGGTGCTGTGGACGGTGATGAAACATAGAATCCTTTGTAACTCCACTGCATCAAAGAAAGGCTTGAAAATCAGTAAGGATTCCCCAGAATGAAGCACAGCAGCGGTGAAGTTAAAAGCAGCATTTTGTGAGTTTGTGTGAAGAAAGTGTGTCCTAGTCAAAAGATATACAAAATAGCATTAAAGCAGGGGTGTCAAACTCATTTTGGTTCAGGGGCCACATGGAGGAAAATCTATTCCCCAGTGGGCCGGACCGCTAAAGTCATGGTATGGTGACAATAACGTACAAATAACGACAACTTCCAGTTGTTTTCTTTGTTTTACTTTGTTCGTGTTCTTTGAGCACTCTGCACTCTGCATCAGTGTTGCCAACTCCTCAGTAAGGAAAGTCACTATTGGCTGTCCTGAAAGTAGCCAAATGACATCATCATCTAATTTGCATACTTGACAATTTGCACTTGATGGCAACGTAATAACACCAGGAAAAGTCGCTAGATTGTCGCTTGTCACTTTTGACAAAAAAAAGTTGCCATGGGGAGAATAGCGACTTTTTGGGGGAGAAAGTCGGCAAGTTGGCAACACTGCTCTGCATCTTTGTCTGTTTCCACAGAGACATTTAGGCGGAATTTGAGGGCAGCCAATAGGGGGCGTGAGTGGCCAATTTGCTCAGCCCCAGTCTTGAGTTTGTTTGCGATGCAGAGACGATATTGCGACACCAAGTGGACATATTTAGAACAGCACTTTCTATTCATTGAGAAACTGCAGTTTTTTTTATATATTTTTTCAAAATCATCTCGCGGGCCAGAAAAAAAACAGTTTGCGGGCCTGATCCGGCCCACGGGCCGTATGTTTGACACCCCTGCATTAAAGTATAAAACAGCAGGTAGTGAAGGGAACAAAGTTCACCAGATCCCAATGAGAAACCATCACACTGAGCAGATCCAGCACAGTTTCCCCATTAATCTGATAACGATCCAACGTGATTGGATGGGAACCTGAGAGCCTCAAGACTGAACTCCACCTGGAGATCTGGCTGCCACCACGGCTGGAGGAGAAGACGGAGATTTAGTTTAACATTTAAAATGTAAATAAGGCGGTGCATTGGCGCAGCAGCTGCAGCAACGTTTAATTGTTCAGTAACTTAACAGTTCAACAGTTATCGTCCGGTGGGTCTCTCATGAATCAGCGACAATGTTCAGTTTACTGGGCGAGTTTGCAGTTGAAGCTCAGTGCAGTGCAGTGCTGGTGGACTTATTAAAACTTTGTTGAGGAATCTCTGAAAATCACATGTGGAAATCACGCTGACAGTGCCAGTGGCCTCAGTCAGTCTTAGCAGTGATTTAAATGCTCGCTGTTGCTCCACCAGCTCCCTGTATGAAGGTGAGTCAGTGTGATTCTCTATGGATTCTCCAGCCGTGGTGTCACACTGAGGATATTATGAGGTGTATAGGCTGGACTCAGCTACTGATGGCCTGGGCCTGGCTTTAAGTCGCAGTTTTTAGTTTATTTTAACACTGGACTTTCATCAGCGTCTGCTTTCACTTGCATGGAAGCAGTTTGCAGCCGAGGCCGAGTCAGTCGAGTGACACTGACAGACTCGTCACAGAGAGTCTGGGTCATGTTTCTGCCCTGGGGACCCCCGGCGTGATGAGCCGCTCACAACTAATACAGTCTCGCAATATCACAACAAATACACAACTCCTTCCCTCCCTCCTCCCTCCTCGCTCCGCCTCCTCGCTCTGCCGGCTGGGATAAAAACTGTCTGGCTTTATGGAATTAATGGAGCGAAAATAGTCCATCATCAGATGAAGTGACACGACGCTGGAGGTCTGCTGCTACGCCAGCAGCAGAGAGAGAGAGAAATAAAGCAGCAAAGCAAAATGGCTTTAATAAGAGCCTTAGCCTTGTTTAGAACACTCCACTGTCGGCTTTGAAGGCTCAACTGCGGCTCTTTAATTCCCTAATCTGCGTAATAAATATTAAAAACTCCCACAGGCTGCAGCTGCATGCCATCTGCATTACTGGCTGGATCAGTACCAGGCAACACAGTGAAGCTATCCAAAATGTAAACGCTAGTGTGTGTGTGTGTGTGTGTGTGTGTGATGAGTTGACACAGAGATCATTGGTGAATGAAAGCAGTCACACAGTCCTCTGGAACTATTTGACATCAGAAATCAGAAGCAGCTTTTTGGCCAATCAACCCCACAGTTGCAATGATCAGCGCGTTAACCTACTTGTTAAAATCCTGGTTGAATTTTTAACCCAGTTTAGGCAATATATCCAAAACTTTATATAACAACAACACGGCAAACATGCCGTGTGCTTTGACTCCAGACTCTCCAGAGTATTTTGACACAGGAATGTGCGATTAATCGATTTCAAATCGAAATAAGATTTTTTTTTTTTAATCGTAACAATGTTAAATAGAGGAAAAGCAATTTTTTTTTTTGAGTTTTCAGAGAAAAAAAAAAATCGGAATTTTATTTTTGACCAAAATTGCCCAGCCCTATTTTGACACAGTTGTACTTCTGTGTTCTGCTGTACTTGATGAAAGGAGGAGCACGACACCAACATAGCTTCAGACTTGGGAGATCAGTCTCCCTCTGTGGCCATGTCATTGACTTATTGCCCCCCCCCCCTAGTTACATGACACAAAGCTGGCTTGCAGGGTGGTTGGTGGCCTGTCACCAGTGGCTAGGTCAGCATTTTCTGCAGAATGCACTGCGTGTGTGTGCATGTTGTCCTGAGGAGAGGGGGCTGCACTCCCAGAGCCGGCCGAGGCAGAAGGAATACAAAGCTAGCGCAGGTAGAGAACAGACCTGGTTCTCACATCAGCTGTTTAACTGGGGGTTTGGCTGGAGGTAAAGACGAGGAGGGAAATACCAGTGTGGTGAGTGCAGGTTAGACAGACGAGGGGAACCAGGAGGGCAGCGGGAGAAGGTTCAGGTCATCAAGGTGCAGCCAGAAACATTTTGAACATTTTGAGTGAAGGCTTCAGCTTGGAGACTCTGGAGGGAGCAGCTGTGAGGAGAGCAGCTGCTGCAATGCATGTGCACATGAACAAATGCAAACAACACCACACATACTCTCTCTCTCTCTCTCTCTCTCTCTAGCAGCCAGCAGGGTAAATGATGGAAGTGCTCAGAGCCAAACATGAGGTCAGGTGAGGCTGTACGTGCCAGCCAGTGCAAACAGCGAGGGATGCTATGGCACGACATCATCAACTTTACACTTTGCAACTATAGCGATGATGTCCTACGAGATGCACATGACGTTAAATATACACGATTATTCAATGAGGTGGGCTTATTTATGTCTGCCACCGGGGAGGGAAGTGTTTACACGTCAGGTGATGCTCGAATACATCATCGCTAGAACGACAAAACTGTGAGTTCAGCTCAAAAATGACTTTGATTAAAACACTGCGTCGGTATCCTCTGTGCCTTGATGGCACCCTGGCAACTCCAACAGCAAAGCACTGATGCGGTGTCTTAACAAAAAAAAAACAAAAAAAAAAAACCAAGCCTTTCATCGGATTGTTCAGCTCTTATCATACAGCAAACGCCAAATAGTTGACGTGAGATACAAGCGTAGGCTTTTAGAGAGAGAGAGGCTTGACAAATTGTGTATCGTTAGGCAAAAGTTAGCGGAGCGAGCTAGCGACGCTAGCCGGGTACACTATCTTCCAACGCCGCGGGGAAAGTCCTAAGCAGGCCAACACGTACCGTAAATAGAACTAAGATATAGTATGTTAGCGTATGATAAATTTAAAGAGAAAAACACACACACATTTATTGGCAGTCAGCAACGCAGTGAGTCAAACTCGGCCGGCGCTAAGTTAGCCATGCTAGGCTAACGCCCCTTGAGCCAAATCAAAACAAGCGTCTCTCTATTCAAACACGACCCAGTGCAACTTTAATATGACACTCTGATATTTTCACAGCACTGCAGCAAACCAAACGAGCAGCTTCTCCCCGGACAAATGGACTGTTTTAATACGCCAAAGGCTTCAACAACCGGGACACATTATCACAGTTAAAGCACTGGTAGAGATTCTACGCCTTTTCCCCTGCACTGTTTATTCTGGGCCTAAGCGACGACCCGAAGCCTTGGCCGTTTTCCTGCTCCGAGGACGCCGCTGACAGTGACAGTGACAGCGGCGTCGGCCCCTGCGGTCCCCCCACCACCACCACCACCAGCCGTCACTGCGCACCCTTCGTGTATTTGTTCCAACAAAATCCAAAGTGTTGTTGTGATTTTGTGTGCTTTTTTTTTTTTTTTTTTTTTTTTTTGCCGTACCTGGCGCACTGCAGTCGGCGCAGACTTCTGTCCTTTGCAGCTTCCTTGACATCTCGACCGAGGCTGGGATCTCCAGGAGCTGGATGATGTCTGCGGCTCCGGCGATGCAGTGTGTTCGCCCTTAGTCTCCCCCCTCCCCTCCCTCCCAACACCCCCAGCAAGTTAGTTAGTGAGTTGGTTAGTGGCCCGACCGACGTCTGCCGTCAACCGATGCGGCGGCGGCGGCTCCCCCAGAATCCCCCCCCCGGAAGCCAGGCTGCTGTGCTCGGCTCTCTCCGCCGCCGTCCAGCTGACCCTTCAATCCCCCTTTCTTCCTCTTCTTCTTCTCCTTCTCCTGCTCTCTTCCTCTTCCTCTTCTCCTTCTTCTTCCTCTTCGCCCACCACGATCCGACCCCCCCCCCCTACTCAACTCCAGGGTCGTGCAAGTTACGTGATTTTTGTTCTCTTAAAAAAAAATAATAATAAAAAAAAAATCTGGCTATGTGAATCTTGTTGGTTGCATCGCCACCGAGTCACCGAGAGACGGCAGCTCTGTACTGTACTGTCAATTCACACACACACACACACACACACACACACACACACACACAACTGTGTCACTATCTTCGTATTTCCATTTCACGCCTATGTGTGTGTTTGTGGATATGTTGCCTGAACGTTAGAGCTTTTTTTTTTTTTTTTTTTTTTTAACAATTTCAGTGTTGTATACAAGTCACCAACTGAACTAAGTGAGAAGCCTACAGTGTAAAATCATAAAATCCTTCAATACATGTTTTCTATGCATATTTATTACTTGATTAACTGCATTTTTTTTTTAAAAATGACATGTTGTGTTACAGACACGATCATGAGCCATAGTCAGCCTGCAAATGTGAGTTTTTAATCCACCCCGCGCATTACAAATGTTGCTAATTCCTACATTTCATACCTATCTCACACACACACACACACACACACACACAAGAAAGCATATGTTGCGTTTTAGCATCGCTGGCTGGCTGGCAGCGGATTGGCTGAGTGTGCGCAAAATTCAACACTGCAGCTCGTCAGCGCATCCCTCCCTCATGGCCACCGCCAGGTGGAGAGAGAGGGGGGAGAGAGAGGGGGGAGAGGGGGGGGAGAGAGAGACAGAGAGCGAGAGAGAGAGAGAGAGAGAGAGAGAGAGAGAGAGGCGGGGGATAGGGCTGGAGTAGGCAGGCAGAGGAGGAGGAGGAGAGAGGAAGGAGGAGGAGGAGGAGGAGGAGGAGGAGGAGAGAGGGAGGCAGGAGCAGAGGAGTCGGCGGCTGAGACATTGTGGTGTCGCCCAGCAGCGCTGCCGAGGCGAGCAGGCGTGGTTCTCCACTCATCCCCGCTATTCCGGTAAAGCAGTGCATTATCTCCCGCAAGAGCAGCGCGCGCGTCCACGTCTCCCTGCGCCTCCATCCTTCAGTGACGATGATGCTGTAGCCAGTGACAGCCATGGGCTGGGTGTAGTATAGCCTCATTTCTCTTCCCGTCTTTCTTTCTTTCTTTTGAAAATCTCTCGCGTAAAAAAAAAAAAAAAAAAAAGTCATCAGTCAATTTTACCCATCAGGAAAAAGGGGGGTGTAGGCGGGCGGGGGTTGGGGGAGCGGGGGGGTCGCAAAGTTATGATCCGAGGATGATTTCTGCCAAGAAAACTCCGGAGAAGAGTCGATACCCCATCCACTATCTGGTGTGGCACAACAAGCACCGCCAGCTGGAGAAGGAGCTGGCCACCAACAAGCAGGTGAGCCCACAAACAGCGTTTCCACCTCTCAGACACAGGCCCCTCATTCCTGCATGTTTCATCATCATCATCATCATCATCATCATCATCATCATTGGGATTATTTTGTCTCCTGGGTTGAGGAAACGTGATACACGCAGGTGCCACTAGAAGGAGCATGGTGTGAGATCAGTCCATCTTTGCGGAATAGCGCAGTTAATTCATATCATTAGGGTGTAGGTGGATGGGGTGGGGGGGCACGTGCCATACTAGTATTCACATTTGCACTATGTTCTCATTGTCATTCTTTTTTTTTTTTAATGATAAATGAATGAAATGTGTGCGTGTGTGGAGATGGAGATCTCTGCTCGTTCTCGTCCGCCTTGATAACAGACTCGCTTTTTTTCTCTCCTCCACGGTGAGTTGCAAGTGCAAAAGACTTATTGAGACAGTGTGTGTATATTCAAGGATGTGTGTGTGTGTGTGTCATTCTATTTGGCATTATTGGATGATCTACTCAGAACTATCTATATATATAGGTTCTCTAAGCACACGCACCTTTGCCACTCTGAGTGTGGGTGAGACAATGCCGATGAACATGTGGGCGAAGAGTTGCAAAGCATCTCAGTGCAGTGAGAGTCCTGGATGTGTTGCATGATGTTTGCAGAGATGTTCGACGCACACTCGTAGCCATGGGGTTGTTTGAAGCATCTTAAAAATACAGCTTGAAGGAAGCAGGATTGGCTTGGCTTGGATTGGCTTGGCTTGGCTTGGGTTGGGTTGGGTTGGATTGGGTTAGGCTGGGTTGGGTTAGGCTGGCTTGGGTTAGGTTGGATTGGCTTGGCTTGGTTTAAGTTGGGTAGGGTTAGGCTAGGTTGGGTTGGGTTAGGTTGGATTGGGTTGGATTGGGTTAGGCTGGGTTGGATTGGGTTAGGTTGGGTTGGGTTGGGTTGGGTTAGGCTGGGTTGGGTTAGGCTGGGTTGGGTTGGATTGGGTTAGGCTGGGTTGGGTTGGATTGGGTTAGGCTGGGTTGGGTTGGGTTAGGCTGGGTTGGGTTGGATTGGGTTAGGCTGGGTTGGGTTAGGCTGGGTTGGGTTGGATTGGGTTAGGTTGGATTGGCTTGGCTTGGTTTAGGTTGGGTTGGGTTAGGCTGGGTTGGGTTAGGATGGCTTGGCTTGTCTTGGCTTGGGCTGGAGGGGGTGTACAGTGCTTAAAAATGGCAGTGAAAACGACTGCACACTGGAGAATCTTGCCTCTTTATACATAAAACAAGCAGTGAAGTGCTTTTCCATTGCGTAAGAGATGCTTCTGCAGGCCAGTAACCAACCAGACTGAGAACATGCATCATGCAGCAGCCTCACAAACATCACGCATGTCAGCACACTGACCCACACATATTTGTGCACAATTGTCCGTGCACACTGGTATCCTCTTGTGGTTCTATAATTATCACCCTGCAGGCTCGTACTCATATTTACAAGTACCTTGCTAAACAAATACTCTTCATTTTTTGCAGTTGGACTCAGTATTTGTCTTTTAATGCAGTTTCACATTTCGGGAGCTTCTGTCATATCTCCTCGGGCGTGACTATTCAAATCTAGTGACGATATTTAAATAACAAATATTTATTGCATTTCTGACATTCAGGAATGTAATACAGGGAGAGCCACAATCTGCAAAACTGGATGTGGAATATTATAATGGAAGCTGTTACGACCAGCTCGTGAGGGGAAAGGGAAGTAACATAAAAACCAGGTGTAACTTGGTTTGACAAAAGTTATTTATTACAAAAATAAGGATGGTGGAAATAAACAAAGGTTGAGGTGGACAAGGAACTTAATGGGTGCTGGAAAAAATAGGGGGAGAACAAAAGAACAAAAAGAGACTTCTTAGAAGTTTTAAAGTACTTAACCTATTTAGTAAAATGAAGGAAACAAAAACCCTAACTACCTACTCTAACTACCCAACAAAGGAAATAGAAATACAAATCTTTGTAGAAATTCTACAAAGATTTGGATTGGGGAACAATTAACATTTCTGACAGGGTGCTGGTCTGGTCAGTCATGGTGGTCGTCCACCAGGCCAGCCACTGCCACCAGTGCAGTGGTGGCAGTGGAGCATTCTCCCTATTGTGAAAACACATTGAAACTGTAATTTTAAGAGAAAATTTTAAGGGAAAGTTAATTTTTAATTAATTTTCTCAAACAGAAAAACAAAAATAGCCACATTATAGGTTCCATTGTGATGGCAAAAAGGGTTTTACATTAAATATACCTTATCTACCCATGAGAATTTTACTTTTTTATGTTACAACAAACAGAAACGTTCGGAATGTCATCATCTACTGACAGCGTCTCTGTGTATTCCTGGTTGTTGTTTTTTTAACTTGTAGTTTTGCGTAGCTTTTACCAGCGTACTTTCCCAATTTGGGATCAATAAAGTACATCTATTCTATTCTATTCTATTCTATTCTATTTGCAGCAGAAATGCTGTAAATGCAGAAATGCTCCATACACCTTTAAAGAGCGATTAGCTGTTAAAACGTAGCTGGTTCACTGTCACACTGGTATGTGACCTAATTGTCGTTAAAAGTGAATACACAACATGCTTCTCCTGTATTTAAATGAAGTCATGGAGCTAAATTTAGCTGCCAGGAGAGAGGAGAGACAAAGCGAGCTACTAAAATTGTCCTCTGTTTCATGGCGGCCTTTGTTCTCGGTAGACGCGCCGGTGACAGCAGACGCAGTAATCTGTGGTAGCTGATCAAAAAGAGAAGCTGTCATTACACGGCCAGTAAACACCTGCCGCTACTAAAGAAATGAAAAAATCACTTCTCTCCTTTATTTCCTCTCATTGTCCTTGAGTGAATGGCCTCACTGGTTTAAAGCAGCTATTGTTGAAGTTGCTTCTGCAGGCACGACGGCTCTTTTGCCGAAAAGGTCTGGATGGAAGTCAACATGGCTTTGCATAGAGGGTAAAAGTCCAGGGCTCCTTTGCATAGACATACATTGTCACACACACGGAATGAACTTGTCAGCTTCACATCAGCTTTGTCTCATCTAGTGGGCGACTGTGAGCGGGTCATCATCCAGTGACCCCATGGCTGGTGTTGGCCAAGACGTTGAGCCCCAGAATTTCTTCCAATGGACCAATGGCAGCATAGATGCACCCATGGTGCCCTGTGCTACTGTATAACCCTATGGGGGCAGTGCTATGGTCTGTGGATGCTGCAGGACTTTGCTCAGGTTTAGGTTCAGTTCATCACTGTGAGCCCGGAGCTTGAGGTCAGTGGACCAGCTGAATATTCCGAGTGACCAGGTTGCTCCATCACTGGATGTTATCTTCTTCCCTGATGGCAGTGGTACAGTCCCAGGGTGACAATGATTCACAGGGTTCAGTCTGTGAACAGCGGTTTAGGGAACATGGTCATTTCCACACATGGATCAGCCACCGCAGAGTCCGGACCTCGAGTCCATTGGCAGTCATTGGGATGCGGTGGAGAGGCTGTGCGCAGCGGTCCGACTCTCCCGTCGTCAGCAGCAGATCTTGCTGAAAATTGAACGCAGCGCTGGCGGGAAATGAATCTTGTGACGTTGCTGGAGCTATGGAAGGAAGGGCCACAGCCAACGCATGACATAGTTAAAGGCCAGACGGTGCATTTTAATATGAGACCTGGTTCCTGGTGAGACCACACCTTGCAAACAGCATTTACTCATCTTGACCAGAATCCTGACTCTCGGGCCGAGCAGTAACTGCATTATGAGAGGCTTACTAGCATCACAGAGGCACGCATTGCTATAAATATCCCTGCTGGTGTTTTTGATGCCCCCTTTTCAGCTGTTTGCCACAGTTTACAATGCAGGCTCTGCTCTCCAGCCGTGACAGGCCAGTCTGTGTCAAACTGTGATCAGACGAGCCCAAAAAATTCACAAGAGTGAAAGAAAAAAATGGGATTTATTATTATTATCATTATTATTATTATTATTATTGGTAGTAGTAGTAGTAGTAGTAGTAGTAGTAGGATTATTATTATTATTATCATTATCATCATTATTATTACTGTATACACCCAAGGTTGCAGAGAAGCACAGAGTAAGTAGCTGCTCTGCTCGGTCGACATATAAAACCATATCAGCAATATTGTTTGAAGCAAAAGATGAATCCTACTACTACTTTAATTTCCCAGAATTCCTTTCAGGCCTCCAAACTGTTGGCTTTCTGCTAAACTGTATGGCTTAAAGGAGGAGCGCTGCGCCCGGCGATGCTGGCGCGCACTCTAAAAATGGAGATGGTAGCGTGTGTGATGTGGATGGCAGGTGACACGGTGAAGAAGTGTGGGACTCCCAGCGCTCCGGCTGCTCCAACATGTTTTGACAGCGCAGGGAGAGGGCGTTTTCTCTTCCTTCTTCTGACGACGCTCCGAGACGCTGAATCCTCCGGAATCGCTGGAGTGGATTGTGATAAAAAAAAAAAAAAAAAATGCCGAACCGACGGAGGTTCAGCATTGTCAAGACAGTTCATGAAGATTTAAACACGCTGATCCTCCACATCCAAGCCAAAAAAACAAAACAAAACAAAAAAACTTCCCTGCTGAATTCAAGGCCGCTAGTTTTTCCAGCGGAAAGATTCTCACAGTCGGTGGGAGTGACCGATTATTTCCAACACGTTGACGTCTATTTCACATTTAATTTAACATATCGAAAGAAATCAATTTACACCTGCAGTTTAAAGCATCTACTCCAGCACATCCTTTCTCAACCCAGTGAGTAAATGAATCATAAATCATGGTAAATAATAAATGATAGGGGGGAAGTGCGGCACGGCCTGAACCCAAAACTGAAGAATCAACTCGTGGAGCCTGATAGTTTATCTGTTGCAAGTGGCCACAGATCGATGGATGTATGGAAAACACTGCTCTCAAGCTGCGTCCATCAGATCAAACACAATAGAACGCAGTGTGTGGTGGCAGCAGTAAAGAAAGCAAATCTCTCTGCTTGGAAAACATTCATTATATTCTCTACCTTGAATTCCACTTTTCAATTAATCGACTATACAGTGCGCTGCAATGGTTTCTAGAGTAGAAGTCTTGATCAATCGCACACTGGGGAAAACAATTATAGCAACAATACAGTGCAAAAGATGGAAAAATAACAAAGAGATAAAATAAAATCTATAAAGGAAGAAAGGAAACAAGGTACCTCTAATGACTCTAGATGTTGCTGTCCTTCTACAGCATCATGTGATTGGCAGAGCATATCAGTGTGTGCAGAGAAGTCCAAGTAACTAAGGAAGCACTCTGCAGATGTGATCAGGGTTGATCAGTGAGTCGCTGCCAGGCAGAAGATAAGAGAGGAGAAGTGACCTTTCCACAGACACCTGACCACAGTGGAAGAGAGGAACTGGAAGGAAAAGCATCCCAGCTTCACGGAGCTGCATCCAGCCTCAGCTGACGTGCAAGTAATCAAATGTATCAGCTCACCTCACTGTGTGTGTCCTCGCTGTGTCCAGCAGGGGCAGCAGTGATCAGCTGTCATGGCCCACCAGAAAATCACTTTCACCTGGTGGGAAAAAATGAAACTTTGTTTGCTTGTTCTAGAACATGTTGGGTATTTTCATTAAAAGGGTCTTGAGGAACAATTAAAAACATGAGGGTTTTATGGCCATGAGAAAAAAATGATGAACCCGCTTTTTCTTTTTTTTTCTTTGGAGTGTTTTTCTAACGTCCTCCAGCCGCTGGTTCCTGAGCACTGGCAGAGAAGAACAGAGGAAGACAACACTTCCTGTGGCAGCCAGCAGACTGAGAGGCCTGAGTTACAGCAGCAGCAGCAGCAGCAGCAGCAGCAGCAGCAGCAGCAGCAGCAGCGCTAACAAAATGGCATCGCTGACTGAGGCAAAGACAGCGCTGGAGACGGCAAGGAAGGAGAGCTGAGGAGCAGGAGGAGGAGGTGGGGACAGAGGAGGAGGAGGAGGGGGTGGAGACAGAGGAGGAGGAGGAGGAGGTGGGGACAGAGGAGGAGGAGGAGGAGGAGGTGGAGACAGAGGAGGAGGAGGAGGAGGATGAGGCAGAGGAGGAGAGGCAGGACTAGGAGTAGGAGGAAGAGGAGGAGGAAGAGCAGGCGGTGGAGGAGGAGGCCTGCGAGCAACAGGAGAGTTTGAGTGAGCAGAATAGTTTCCTGAGCTACACGCGCGCGCGCACACACACACACACACACACACACACACACACAGAGAAGCAGAGTGAAGAAGACCAGGGCACTGCAGACAGTCCTGCTCTGTCTCAAGACAAACACAGGAAACGGCACGATGATCACCATGACTCTCCTGACTCTCCTCCTCCTCCTTCTTCTTCTTCTTCTTCTCCTCCTCCTCCTCCTCCTCCTCCTCCTCCTCCTCCTCCTCCTCCTCCTCCTCCTCCTCCTCCTCCTCCTCCTCCTCCTCCTTCTTCTTGTTCCTCTGACTCTTAGTTCAGTTCAGATAGTTGGATGGTTCTCTGTAGTTCAGTCATGGTCTCTTAATCTTTGAAAAAATATCAAGGCTAGAAAACCAGCAGAAGAGTTTTATATTGCTAGTGTGACACCACAGCGTCGTTGCTGCTGCTGCTGCTGCTGCTGCTGCTGCTGCTGCTGCTGCGTCTCAGTCGTTCTGATTGGCTGACACGTTCTGATGCATCATGGGAGTTACAGAGGCATGATGTGAAGTGTCTGGAGAGATATTCTATGGGACACACAGTGCGGAAGTCTTTTTAGATAGAAATGAATGGGGCGGCCATCTTGGATGACGGGTGTGGTGGTGGTGGTGGGGGGCGGGGGGGGTGCAGGGAAGGGGGTGGGGCCGCAGGTGATAGAGATGGTCCATGGCTTTTCAGGACTGAACAAAGACTGGAGGAGAAGCACTTTGGTGTCTTTTCTGCATCAACGCTGTTTGATTGATGCAGGTTACTGTTCTGTTCTGTAAGGTGCAAAAGTTCTTCCTCTTTTCACCAAATTACAGCCAAATCAGTGCCTCTGAAGATCACCAGAACATAAAACATCATTATAATCCCATTTCTAAACTGTGGAGTTTAAAGTTGTGTCAAAAACCCCAGTGATTCGTGTCTGTGCATTTTTCAGTGGTTTTACGGTCATTCGGGACCTTTTCCAGCAGTTATACAGCGTCTAGCTGCGTATCATAGAGATACTACACCACTGCCTTTAGCTGCAGCAACATCAACATTTGTTTTTTGGCGGAGGGGGGGGTTCCTTCAGATCCTTGAGTGCAGATCACCTCAGACTCAACCAATGAGGCCAGTGGTGTCATTAATTCATCCTGCTGTTGCAGCTCCGCTTGCTGCCCTGCGCTTGCTTCCATGGAGAACATCAGCAACCTGGCATGCACCAGCTGCTGACTTGGAACTACGCTCCTCCCACAACGATGGCCGTACCTTTTTGGATACCTCCCCACCCCCCATAGTTTCTCTCCAGTCAGTGCCCCACGAGCTGCACCCTGCACTCTTCTATCCAGGTCAACACATCTGGGCCAAGCACAGCCGTGGATATTAGTTTGGGATTTTTTTTCTTATTAGGAATTTTAAAAAAACATTTTCTTTTGTCTGTTTGGTGCAGCCATACCTTTGGGAACATAATAACAATAATAATAATAATAATGACAATTAGTTTTATAATATTTCTTAATAATATTTGCAGTTGTGTAGCATTTTAACGGTTTCTGAAAAAGAAAATCCATGACTGTACATGATCTTAGAAACAAATTCAACATCTATTGTTACAGTGAAAGGTCCAGTGTGTCAATCCTTTCAGGAATTGAAGGCAGCTCACTGTCGATAAAACTCACTCTCAGGCAGCTGGATTGTCCACACCAGGCTTCCTTAGAAATATGCTGGGGCAAGATGGAAGCTAACTGGGAGCACTGGGACTCTGATTGTTGAACTATGGACATTCTCATATATATATATATATATATATATATACACAGTTTCTGTATTTCAACTTCCTTGTCCTTGTCAATTCAGAGATAACATTATAAACTTGAAAAAATCAAAACCTGTCACTCACTGGTTTCACTGGTTTGTCTGTTTCCCACTGGATCCGAGTCACTTGGGGGTGTGGGGGTTGAGGGGGGGGGGGGGTATCCGGCCGCAGAGCAGTGGCGGCTCCGGCCAGACAAGGAGGAGGGAGAGGAAGTTATTTTTATTCTTCTCTCCTCTCTTCCTTTTAGCCAGCCTGCACTCCCACACACACTGCACGCACACACACACACACACACACACTGCACGCACACACACTGTTTTTGGGTGAAAGTTGTCTGTCGTTTGTGTATGCATGCAAGTGCGCACGCGTGTGTGTGTGTGTGTGTGTGTGTGTGTGTTTATGTGCCGTCAAGGCATGAAAGATTGATGGGGGCCTAAGTAGCTGCCAGGCTGCATCAGGCGCAGCAGACGCACACATGCTGGACTGGGGGGCAGATAGAGATGCTAATCAATAATGCAACTTCCCCAGAGCTCACTGGGGGGAGGGCGGAGGAAGATTTCTGGTGGTGGTGGTGGCAACTGTGACTGGTGGGCCGCAGTGATGCAGGGGGGGTAGTGGAGCAGCAGCAGGTGGATGCAGGGTTGTGGTGGAGGAAGCCATCTATCCTGGGATGTTATGGAGAAAACAGGTTGCTGTAATGTCAATGGAAAATGAAGCAAAGTTGCAACCAAGTCAGCGTCTTTGGCTCCGCCTCCTCCGTCACATCACCCGACCCACTGGGACCCCACCAGTCACACAGCTGGACCACCCCTGCTTTAGACCACGCTGCAGTCCTGAGTGAACCAGCAGCACAGTACTTCTACTCACATCCCAGCATCACTGAGGCGTCGTCATCTGAACCTCAGAAGAATCCAGAAGTAGTTCAGCGAGCGAAGAGCGACGAGGGAAAGAAGAAAAAGAGACGCTGTTCTCTTCGCTTTTTAAAAACTCTCTTGAAGCGAGGCTTAATTTAGCCGCACGATGTCACACGTTGGAAGACAAAAAGCAAAGGCAGGAGGTGTGGAGCTGACGAGATCACAAGCAGAGGCCTTCACAGAAGATTAGAGCAGAGAGGAAATCAAAGAATGTCCACAAAAATAACGGCTGAAGTCAACAAACCCAGCGGACTGAAAAACAAGCCAGAGTGATGAAAGGGTGAAGAAGATGACGATGACTTCACGGCGCTGTCACATGACCTCTCATCCCTGGAGACCCTCTTTGTGGTCTCTCATAGTTTTCAGTTGCTGTTTTTGTGCATTTATTTCAATCACTTACCCTCCTCCAACCCTCAAAATCTCCGACTCTCCAACTCTCCAACTTCCAACTCTCCGACTCTCTGACTCTCCGACTCTCTGAATCTCCGACTCTCTGAATCTCCGACTCTCCAGCTCTCTGAGTCTCCGAATCTCCGAATCTCCAACTCTCCGACTCTCCAACTCTCTGACTCTCTGACTCTCCGAATCTCCGAATCTCCGACTCTCCAACTTTCCGACTCTCTGATTCTCTGACTCTCCGAATCTCCGAATCTCCGAATCTCCGACTCTCTGCCTCTCCGACTCTCCAACTCTCCAACTCTCCGACTCTCTGCCTCTCCAACTCTCCGACTCTCCGACTCTCCGACTCTCTGAACTCTCCGACTCTCTGCCTCTCCGACTCTCCGACTCTCCGACTCTCTGCCTCTCCGACTCTCCGACTCTCCAACTCTCCGACTCTCTGCCTGTGTTGGAGCTCTGCTGGTATTTCTGACGACAGCTGTTTGCTTGGAAGCAGGAAGTCATTCTTCTACCTGGGTGAGTGTTTACACAGTGTGCTGAAGGGAAGCAGAAGCTCTGCTGCACTCGTGTCTTGTTCCAACACGGCGGCTGAATGGGAGACAAGTTGTGCCTGGCAACACAAGAACTCACAACCAATCAGTGAAGACTTGGCAGTTTCCATTTGAGGAGTAAAGCGTGGGAGTCTATTATTAACGTTGCTGTTGCTCTGCTTAGAGAAGCATTGTTACAGTTATGGAAGATATATTTATCAATGATGACGATGACCTCATATATTATGACAACATATAACACATATATATTTTAAATGAATAATACATTTCTAATCTTTCTCACAGCAGGCCAAAGAAAGTTGGTCATTAATGCTCTTGGTTGGCTGCTGCATGAACAGCTGCATTCACTGGACTGTTGAGCAAGTCTCAGTGCATCTGTTCTACTCTGTTCTATTATGTTGCCGACTGGTTTGTGATGTCAGTGCTGCTGGCGCTGCCACCGTTCTTCCTTTAGTAGGCCACCTGATCAAAACAAGATCTGTGGATGTAAATAGTAGCAGCTGTTCTTTCCCTGACAACACGTCTGGGCATCTGTTGAGGGAAAGTTTTTGGAATCAGGTGGTGCAGTCCTGCTCCCATTGGCTGAAAGCAACTCTTTCTCTCCAGAGTGCTACTGATCAGAACCGGGCCGTGAACACTGGTGCACTTCTTCTCCTCCTGTTTCTTCACCACAGCCAATCAGCTGCCTCCAGGTCACCCTGTCCTCCGTGTCTTCTCCTCTCCTCTTACACCAACCAACCTCATCTTCCTTCTCCACATCCATTCATGTGTCCTCCTCCCACTACACTAGATATACATTCACCATCTCTCCACTGTAAATGTCCAATCATCTCCGTCTGGCCTCTCACTGTGTCTCCATGCTCTGTTTCTCACCTGTCTTGCAGTCCTTCAGTTCTCCATCTATCCATCTTCCATCACTACTCACCCTGCATGGTGTTGGCGGTGCTGCTGCAGTGCAGTGTGTTGGCTTGTAAGGCCACAAGCAACAAACCACAACTCACACTCGCAGGTGGACAATTTACAGTTGCCTAATGTGTGATGTGTTTGGACTGCAGGAGGAAGCTGCAGTTTCTGCTGAGAACTCACTCGGACAAATAGCCTGGTGTTTGTTAGCATTCTATATTATCATGTTTTATCATCATTCTAGGTAAAGCAGTACAAAGTTATAGGCTAAACATTTTTAAAGCTCAGCTGATTGATATTTTCTGATCATCCACATATCAAACCACGTTGAGACCGTTGGAACATTCACACTCTGTGATTGCCATCTTTTTGTATTTTATTGATGGTACACTGGACCTTACTACCATCCTTTCATTGATAATAAAACTATCCATCCATCTATCTGAAGGAGTGGTCAGTAGAGCAGACAGTCTCCAGGACTTCAACACTGTATAGACCCTCGCTGACTGCTGCTCCCTCGCCGTAGCCATGACTTCCCCACGCTGCTGTGTCACTGTGGCTCCACAGGGACTCCTGCATGTTATTGTCTTCCTGCTCTCACTCCTTCTCTCTCTCTCTCTCTCTCTCTCTCTCTCTCTCTCTCTCTTGCACTCGGCGATGTCACCCGGTGCACATATTTTAAGTTGTGTCTGGAGATTTCGGTTGCTAAAATGGTCTCAAACCCACCTTGTTGTACCTCTCTGACTCACACTTTCTATTTTTGGCTGGCCTTGGAACGGATGTCTGCAGATAGAACAACATTTCCTCGCATGCAGCGGCTTCTCTCCTCTTGGTAAAAATGTAAAGGCATGTCAACCCTTTCCTTGGGAATCTGTGTTGGAGTTGGAGTTGGGTTGCCTGCCCAGGTTCCTGAGGACGGTGGAGGGATGGCAGTGCGTGAATGCACAGCACTGACTTTGACAGTGGTGCGTTTCAACACTGGACTCTGCAGGAGAAATAAGCAGTCGTCATTTTGTGCAAGGGTAACACAACAAGTGGAGCTGCAGTGTTTGAAGTCCACGCTGGGTTTCGATCCTGTCACCTCCGTGTTGGGAGGCAGCGTTGCTCTCCACAAGACCGCCCAGTGACACTTCAATGCTTTGGGTGGTTCAAAGCCACACTTGTACTGGCCTGTGTTTGCTGAGTGAATGTCCCCATGCAAATTGTTAATCTACGTAGGTAATCTCTATTAAAAGTCCTATTTGACATTAAAAAAAACAAAACCCCAACAGCTGTGAAGTGGACTGGAGTGCCTGTGGTCCTAAGAGGTCTGGTGCTGCTCCCGTGGGTTTAATGCAGGTTTCGGTTGTCATTCTATTGCCAGGCCAACACACAGAGAGACAAACAACCATCCACACTGGCATTCACACCTACAAACGAGTTGGATTTGCTAATTAATCAAACATACGCGTCTATGGAGTGTAGGAGGAGGCTGGAGTCTCCACAGAGAACCCACGCCGGCACAGTCAGAACATGGAAAGGTCACAATCAAACCCACAACACCACGGAATCTTGCTGTGAGCCCACAGCTCCAACCTGCCACTGCTACAGAGCATATTGATCAGAAAGAGCTGCTTCATCTTATACACTGTCCAGTGTGTGTGCGATCAGTGTCTGGGCTCCAGTGCATGATGACACCATGCAGCATTCTTCAATTCTACAGCAACACAGCTTTGCTTTGATGGATATGACAGAGCAGCACTTGTGCAACAGTAACAGTAGCACTTTCTTCCAGAACCAGTAAACAGTTTGCACTTCAGTACTCACCAGGACCGATACTGAGTACTTCATAAAGCCATTACACATTACAGAATCACCCAATCTCTTTTCTCTGTGTTCACCCTCAGAGCGACCTGGAGTCTCTGGACCCTCGAGGTCGGACTCCTCTGCACCTGGCCGTCACGCTGGGCTACCTGGACTGCGCCAGGGTTCTGCTGCAGCAGGGAGCTGATGTGAGCAAGGAGAACCGCAATGGATGGACAGGTGAGGGTGGATTCATGGTCTTTAAGTGGCTGCATGACGTGCAGTAGAACCAACCGTATTAAGAAAATGAATCTGAAAATGATATTTTTATATATACATATATATGAAAAAATTCAATCCTCTTTGAGATCTGAGAGCGCAGAATCAAACTTTTGAACTTATTCTTGAATCTATGTTCCTATTATCCATCCGTCCACTTTCTACCACCTCTTGCATCCTCTGAGAAAAAAATAACCTGCCATCCTCATTAACTGAGCCGTTCTCACAATCTGTCCAATGTGAATTATTGATTGGCGACACACTTTGCATTAATTATTCAACCATTAAAATATGGCTAATAAGTGAGAAACATTGGGAAGTACCTGTTGATGAATAATTAAGCGGGGCATAACCACAGGTGTCTCCGTGTATCCAGTGCCGTGTGCAAAGAGCCTCTTGGCACATTTCCAGTGGCTCACTGTTGAAATTTCATTCACCCCCAGTGATCCTGCAGGTGGTGGGAAACTGGTGTGAAACCAGGCGCCCCTCCCCTGCTGGCATGATGGAATATGCAGCATGGACTTCTAGGAGTTGACTCATGCATGAAATGATGAAACTTTCCAATCTTAAAATAACCTTGACAACCCACACGTAGGCTCTCGCCGTCACGTTTTTTTATGTAATCTTAATTCATCTTAATTCTTTCAAACCAGACGCGTTGACGAGACGCCAATCCTGAAATCTCTGAAATTGTTTTTCACGTCTCTCTGCCAGCACTCTTGCCGACGGCTTAGAAATCTGTAAATCTGCTCCCAAGTGACCAGTGAGTGGCACATCTCGTCCTTGGACTTCCTCCGCTCTGATTGGCTATTGCCAGGTTGCTTGGAAAGCAAACCCTGAGGGGACTCCAGCAGGATGCAGTGGAGGCTGCAGTGGAGGCTGCAGTGGGACCACATGGGGCTTGGCGACCAGCTCCCTGCCACCTGATCACAAGGCTCTTCATTAATTCATGGCTGTGTGCAGGAGCGGTCCAATCACAAGCAGTCACATGGTGTGCTGCCTTCAAGGGCAGGCCAGCCAGTGGTGCATGCTGGCATTCTCAGTCACCACTTCGGCTGCTCCAAAACACAACCAGCTGAGGCAACTGGTGGGCAGCAGTGGCACTGCACCCTGGAATCATTGGCTGGTCCAACCCCACAGTGCTGAGGTCCAGCAGGGAGGCAGTGGGGACCACTGTTCCAGTCTCTGGCCTGACTCGGCCGGGGATGGAACCCACAACCTCCCAGTGTCAGGGCGGACACTCTGCCACTGCTGCTATAGGACTCTGCATCTGATGATGTACTGTGTGGAGTTTGCATGACCTCCCTGCCAGTGAGGCAGTGTTTTGCTTTTCCACTGATGAGCTGGATCACCCTGGTCTGTCACAGCATCGTTTTTATCTTCCTGGGTTCCAGAATTCTTCTGTCTGTCACATTTCAGTGACGCAAACGTTGAATGAAATGCTTCTGATTGAAGTTGCATTGCAAAATATTCATTTTACATTTTTACATACATTTTTATTTTTGCTGTGGCTCTGTTCTGGGACTCCTCTGCCTTCCCCTACACAGAGAAGCTAAGGCTCGTCTCCCTCCCTTCCTCTCCCATCACTCTTCCAAGTGAGGACTTGGAGAGGAAGAAGGGATGGCAGCAGCCAAAGCTCCCAGAATAGAGTCGGCATCAATGGCAACAGTTAGGACACTGGTGAGTCAGAACAAATGAGAAGGAGGAGCTGGAGAGGCAGCAAGGAGAGGAAGCAGCACTGGCAGGTGGAAAATGTCATTTAACCACATCTCCAAAGCCCCGGAGGACACCTGGGGACAGGAGAGCCTTCAGGCCGAAGGAGGAGGTCGTCCACAGGGCAAAGATGTCCCGTAGACCTCCACAGGCTCCACCCCCACCGCAGAGCCAAGCCCTCTGCAGAGGTTGCAGTCTTTGAGGCAAAGAAAGTGCTCATTTAACCCAAGTTCCTGAACGCCACGCACCCTGACGCCAGCGTTGGATATTTTGTAAAGCTACAATGTCCCACAGTCCAAGAACCAAGAACAGCTGCTGCTGCACGGTCAGCACGGACATGGAATCATTTTCGTCCATCGCGTGGATTCAAATCATTCCAAGATAATTGACAAAAACAGTCTGGATGTGACGTGAAGTCAAACAAACATCTCAATGATCAACCAACATAACCTCAATCAATGCCACCAGCAGTTACCAGCAAAAACCAGCAGCAACCAGCAGCAACCAGCAGCTACCAGCAGCTACCAGCAGTTACCAGCAGCTACCAGCAGCTACCAGCAGCTACCAGTCTCTGAAGTCCTTCTAGTCCTAATGACCAGACTGAAGTTTGCTCCTTTTATGCTGGTGGTTGAGGTTGATTGTCAGCTGGAGCAGGTGTGTTGTTGGTGTTGTGTGCAAAAGTTCAGGTTTGGGCACTTTACCACCATCTGGTGGACAGGTGTGGAACTGCAACATCATGGCTGGGTGATGAGGTCCAAGATGCTTTCAAAGAAGACGGGAGGTGTGGTGATTTCCAAAGAGCTGGTAGTTTGCAGCTCCTGTGATGGATGATGAGCCAGCAGCAGAGCCACTGCTGCCAACCAGACCCTCCACTGGCCTACTTCGGTTGGGGCAATCCTCGCTCCCCCCCCCACCGCCTCCTGAAATTTCTGCTCTTCATCCATTTTAGATGAGGCCTGAGTGATCGTGGCTGTTTAACTCTTAATCTCTGCCTACATGTCTTCCTGCTCTGGCAGTTCTTCAAGAGGCAGTGAGCACCAGAGACCCGGAGCTGGTGCGTCTGGTGCTTCGCTACAGGGACCACCAGCGGACCGCCAAGAGACTGGCCAGCATCCCCGTCCTGCTGGAGCGACTGCGACAAGTGCGGAGTTTCCACTCCTGTCAGACAGCAGCAGTTGTGTTGTTGTGTTGTGTTGACTGACACTGATGATTATACAAAGCAATCATCTGCACATAAACTGCACCAGGAGATTTTTTAATGTTCCCATGTTCTTGTTTGCTGGTGTACAGACCAGACCGGCACACTAGTCTGCTGTCTTGGGGAGGCCAAATATAGACGAACCTCTGTTTGTATTGGTCATTGTGACATATTGATGGTGGCAGTGTGTATATGACAAACACACTCCTGCTGCTCCTTCATCTTTCTCTCACATTATGCTCCTCTTGCTGCCTTCTATCCATCAGTTCTATTATTAACACACACACACACACACACACACACACACACACAAACTGTTTCTCTGTGACACTGCCCCCTATTGTGAGACAGAGTGAAGCAGCATCACTACTCATCTGGTTTTCTCTTAAATTCTCTTCCACTGGTCTTTTATGTGCAACCTGCCTGTCTGCCTGCCTGTCTGTCTGTCTGTCTGACTGACTGACTGACTGACTGTCTGTCTGTCTGTCTGTCTGTCTGTCTGTCTGTCTGACTGACTGACTGTCTGTCTGTCTGTCTGTCTGTCTGCCTGTCTGTCTGTCTGTCCGACTGACTGACCTACTGTCTGTGTGTCTGCCTGCCTGCCTGCCTGTCTGTCTGACTGACTGACTGGTTGTCTGCCTGCCTGTCTGCCTGCCTGTCTGTCTGCCTGTCTGTCTGACTGACTGACCTACTGCCTGTCTGTCTGTCTGTCTGTCTCTCTGTCTGACTGACTGACTGACTGACCTACTGCCTGTCTGTGTGTCCAGGCCCAGGACTTCTACGTGGAGATGAAATGGGAGTTTACGAGCTGGGGTAAGTGGAGCCGTGCTGTGATTCTCATCATCAGCCTCCGTCAGTGACTTTAGTCTGAGCTAATCATGTTAGCGCCTCCCTGTGGACTTGTGGAGTCCCGCCTCTTCCTGTTGTGGTGGACGCTGGGTCTCACACTTCATACTGTCAGTCTGATCCTACACCAGCCATGTATGCTGAGCTTCAGCTCAGTGTGCAAGATTGATGTCAATGCTACAGTGCAGTGCTATACAGTTCAACTGAGTGCTCAATAACCAGTGACTGCTGCTGTGGTATCTTCACTGCCATTGACATTGACACAACATTGAATTGGTTTAACCACTGTGTGTGTGTGTGTGTGTGTGTGTGTGTGTCCCGCAGTGCCCCTCGTGTCACGCATCTGCCCCAGCGACACGTACCGGGTGTGGAAGAGCGGCCAGTGCCTCCGTGTGGACACCACGCTGATGGGCTTCGAGCAGATGACCTGGCAGAGAGGAAACAGGAGCTTCATCTTCAAGGGACAAGGTCAGAGGCCTGCAGCCACTCTGTGCGTCAGTCCTCAGACACGTCACAGGATCTGCAGACACGATGTAGCAACAGTGTGTTCATCACTTCCTGGAAAGAATTCCTGATTCCTGCAGAAGGTTTTGAAGTTAGCGGTGGTGGACGACTCAAAGGTTTCCTCCTGTTTAACAGCCAGTTGTAGAAAGAACAGTGAGTAAATCAAAAGGAAATCAAACCTTACTCGTGTGGGTTTTGGTATAATACAACTGGGTGAAGATAGTGAACATTTTTCAAAGTGTTTGATCAGAGAGTTGATGAGCTTTGGAGGTGCAGCAGCTGAGCTTTGTTACACTTCAGCTGCACCAAATCCCCTGTTTGTCCTTCAAAGGTCCAGTGTGACACATTTGAAAGGAGTTCAAGTGTTGAAGGAAGCCTGCACAACAACGCATTTGTTTACATTTACAATGTAAACAAAACTAAAATTCAATTCATTCACATTCCTGATAATTGGATTGGCTGTTTGATGTTCTGGCTGTTTCTTCTTCAAAGTGACCTCTTGTGTTCTGGCTGTTTCTTCTGGTTCCATCGGGACTCTGTCCTTGCGTCTTATGCCCCTCCTCTTTTCCTGCACCCCTCTCTCTCAGACTCCAGCGCTGAGGTGATGGAGGTGGACCACGACAAGCAGCTGGTGTACTGTGAAACCCTGTGCGTCTCGTCCCTCACGGCGCTCTCACCCGGTCGGCTGAACGGCGACGCCTCCAACAGCGGCGCCACCGCCAACCTGGGCCTTCTGGGCGCAGCGCAGCCCAGCGACGAGCAGGTGGCCGCCAGGCTGTCGGCTCCAGTGGTGACCACGCAGCTGGACACCCGCAACATTGCCTTCGAGAGGTCAGACGCACAAATATCTTCAGCCTTAAGCCTTTCCAAGTTCTCCTGTGGCCTAGAGTCATGGAGCGTCAGCCGATCATCTCCATGCTGGACTTGATTTGATGATGTAACTGCAGATTCCAGCAGATGGTCATTAGGACAGCGTGGTCAAGCAGTGAACTGAAGCTAAATCACTGAAAGATTCATGCATTTCACAAGAGGTGATGTGCAGCAAGGAGACGGAGCTGCAGCAGATGACCGGCGTCGCTGATACACAAACATCAGAGCTCCATGTGAAACTTCTCCTCTAACGCAGAGCTCCTGTCACCGTAGGTCAGCTGATCTTGACTTCACGCTGCAACTTGGTTTTTACATCAGACCAGAAATGATTTTCATCCTCGTCAACTGCTCGAATGAAGCTAAATCTTCTCAGTGTCCAAGGAAATGTTGTAGCTTTGAAGATCTTGTTTCCAATGTTCTCCCTCTGTGCTTTTGAGTGGTTTTGCTGTTGGTGAAACTCTCCAGAGGGAATTACTGCATTCTGTTGCTGCTGCTTTGTCTCCGTCACTTTTTAACCGCTGCCGCCTCCTGGACTGCAACCCACAGTTCAGCAGAACAAGCGGCAGCCTGTCCTCTGAGGAATGTCCCGCACTGCATCTCATACATGGTGACAACCCTGACAACAGCCACGTTTCACTCATGTAGAGCTTCTAATGCACCAACATGTTATCTCTGAAGTGTGGGACTTAAAGGTTCATAACCTGTAGTGGTGCTTCTCACAAAGCCCAGTGTCTGCTGCCGATGCTCATCCTGCTCCGTCCACGTCAGCCACTGGACACATGCAAAGGAGTTTTTTTTTGTCTGGAAATCAAATCTGTTCTCGCCTTGAGCGAGCTGAGAGACTCCACAGTGCGAGTCACAGACTACTGAGTCTCAGCAACTCCTCAGGATGCAGCAATACACGCTGGTGTCGAGGCTCAGCGATGGTAGAAAGCTAAAGACGGCAACAATGACGGCGCAAAGAAGATTGAAAACACGGGAGCGGTGGAGAAGAGAGAGAGGAAGAGAGGAAGGGGACAAGAGCGAGAAAGGAAGGGCAGTTTTTATGCAGTTGCCATGAAAGAGGAAAAACAGTGGACTTGACAACAGATAGAAAGAGCAACGTGACACAAGACAGAGTCCAAGGAAGAACCAGGCCTGCAGAGGAACTCAGTGACGGATGCCTCAGTGATGGAAAAAGAGCAAAGACAGGGCAGATTAAACAGAGAGTCAGGCAGAAGTTGTCCGTCCGTCCGTCCGTCCGTGCGGGAGCGGTGAGCCATCATCTGGCCTTCTGCCTCTCAGCACCTCATTGTCACCTCAGAGCTGTTCCCCCTCCTCAGCACTCCTGTCTGCGGGTGCCAGCAGTCTATTTATGATGCTCCACAGCAGCCCACTGTGTCAGACTGCACAAAGAGGACGTCCACCTCTGCATCGCACAACTCTGCATCGCACAACTCTGCATCGCACACACATACGTCTCGCCAGCTTTCACGTCAGCGCCGCGCTTCTGCTGACTCGCAACATTTGCTGGCGTCCGACTGTCGCAGCTCTGCAACGGCCGCAAGTCAGAGCCCAAGATTTGCAGGTGCAGTCGATCAGGGGGTCATCCAGGGTGTCACCTGACTGGGACGGGAGAGGGGCGGGGCTCCAGAAACCCTGAGTGCAGCAGAGGCAGCAAGAGAAGATGGATGGATGGATGGATGGATGGATGGATGGATGGATGGATGGATGGATGGATGGATGGATGGATGGATGGATGGATGGATGGATGGATGGATGGATGGATGGATGGATGGATGGATGGGTGGATGGAAGGAAGGATGGGTGGATGAATGGATGGATGGATGGGTGGATGGATGGGTGGATGGGTGGATTGAAGGATGGATGAGTGGATGAATGGATGGAAGGATGGATTGAAGGATGGATGGATGGATGGATGGATGGGTGGAAGTTGATGTAAAAGCTGTGTGTTGGCCGCAGAGACTCACGTGGGATTTGTTGACCTTCTGTTCCAGGAACAAGACGGGCATCCTGGGCTGGAGGAGCGAGAAGATGGAGACAGTGAATGGATACGAAGCCAAGGTGACCACGTGTTCGCTGCCCCCCAGTGGTCTGTGGATGAACATCTCTGAGACTCCTGATGCAAACCTACTCCCTCCCTCTACTGAGCTCGCCAGTGAACTACAGTGGCCCTGTGCACCCAAACTGGATACCTGCTGTTCTAAGTTGTTCTAAACCACATGAATGTTCCTGTACTACCAGTATAGACTTTTATTAATGTATTTATGGGCAGCAAGTTAAGATTTTTCTTTTTTTTACCAATATAAAAGTCATAAATCAAGCCAAATATCACACAGTGGACCTCCAAGTGTTGATGAGATCAGCCGACCGCTGGCCTTCAACTTCCAGCTCGTCTTTGACACGTGCACACAATCGTGCGCCCTTGTGGAATGTGTGATTGCTGTGCTGCTATTTCACCCAGCAACAAGAAAGGCTATTTTCTGATTGGATAACAGCCCAACCATCCATTCGATGGCGGCTGAAGAAGCTCTTTGCCGGAGGAGGGACGTCTGGAAATTTGCCATGTGTGAATAATTTGCCTTGAGGGGAGAAATAATCACCTGCTCATCAGAGAGCAGATGGCTCTGGAGTCGTCTCTCACACACCTTGACCCCATTTGTTTGCCTTTACCCTTCAGAGAGATCAATGGGAGACAAGTGTGGGGCGCCGCCCACCATCTGTCACCAGTTCCTCCAAAGCTCTTCAGAGGAGCTCCGCAGCACCCTGGCCGGAAGAGGCTTCTGATGTTCTGCAGCTCCACGTGGAGACACAAACACACAGAGTGATGTTTAGCTTCCTCCTCCTCTCCTCACCTTTTTCCTCCTCCAGTCAACATGAAAACAGCAGGTGGTCACATTTTTGATGACTGCTTTTTGCCATTTTTGTTTTGGACAACACATGTTGGATCAGAAGAAGAAGGTGGAGCAGGTCTCCAGGTTTGGGCGTGCACTGTAGTTCACTGGCAAAATCTCCAACTATTCCACACTGGACCCTGAAAGGTGCCACCTGCTGGTGCAGAGTGTCAGTGCGTTCTGCTGCTTGACTGTTAGCTCCTAGTGAGCCGCCTGCATTAGTAGCAGTTCACTGGCAGGTCTTTTATAGCTGAGACACACTGGAGGGTTCAAGGTTCATTTCAGTGTATGAGTGTCGCCCCTGTATTAACGTATTTATCACTGAGTACTACAGTTTTGCAAGTATTACTTTCCTCTGGATTCTACTACACCTGGATTGACATTGCAAACAATACGCAGCATTTTCACGACTTCCATATTTAGAGGTGTGTTCACCTGCAGGCTGTTCATCGTGGCAAACAGGCAACTGCACTTTCTGCTGATCTTTGTGATTCAGAGCAAGAAAATTCCTGAGCCCAGTTTGTGACAGAGGTGGCGTTTTAATATTTGATCGTGTGTTCATGTTGAGTATATATCGTGTGTGGAAGTATTGCCTCCAGCTCCCTCTGACTTCATCTGCTTGTTCTTCTTCTCAGTGAGCCACTTATGAAACATGCAGCACTTTAAATGAGCTCTTTGTCATCACTTTGTGTTTATCTTCACGTTGCCTCCGTCTAAAAAAAGAAGTGGAAAGTTCAACTCAGCATGAAGTTCAACAGGGAACTAAAATAAATGCTTTTCTGTGGGACAGCGTAAACAGAGGGCTAAATATATTTTTACAAATAGCCAAACGTGCAACTTGTCCTGCACTGGACTCTTTACTTGCATTGCGCTGCAGTGAAGTGTGTAATATTTTGCTACCTATTTTATATTCTTTCACTGGATATCTTCGACTCTTTTCACTTCACTGAGTTAAATTTCCTTGTTTGCGTTTAAATTTTGGGCAGGAAAGTTGGTTCTTGAAAATCTGACAGTGCCTGCAGATGAACTCGTTTCTATTTATAACTGCTGGTCCTCAGCAGGAGGCTAAAGCTAATGTAGCGGCTCTTTCTGTTCCCCCTTCCCAGGTGTACGCTGCCTCCAACGTGGAGCTGATCACCAGGACCAGAACCGACCACCTGTCGGACCAGAACAAGAACAAGACCAAAGGTACCGACAATTTCATAATTATTATTATTATTGTTATTATTACTATGTAACTGCCTTCAGCTCATCTCTCTGTGGCCTGTGCTGACTCAGATCATACTCATATGTCAGTCACATATGTGCAGTCAGAAGAGGGTGACGGCTGAGTGGCGCCCCTCAGGGGAGTTGGATGGAAGCGTGCCGAGGTTCTGGGTGGACGTCCTGCAACGTTCACTGAGCGGTTCAGTCGCATTTTTCTGCTTGACATCATAAATCAAACAGGATCAGCCGTCCTCTCGGAACACACTGTCGCCGTCAGTCAAAATCAAACCTCTCACACACACACACACACACACACACACACACGGCCTCCGCTCCCCTCGGTCAACAGTCCCCATCTGCACTGCCTTATTATGCATGAGGGACTCAGCGACTCCTGACTGACTCACTCTGTCCACTGCTCTCCACCTATTATCACTGTTTGTCATTTGGCTGCCGTACAGCGCCAGGGCCGCCTCCTCACTGGTTCTGAATCCAGTCCAACTGAGGAGCTTCCTGCTGCCTTGAGCCCTCCAGTCAGTCAACTTGTGGTCCATGAGCAGTTTGTCTCTGCATCACTGCACCTTCATACAGTGCCGTCTCTCCAAACTGGAGCTTTAGGTCCAGTGTGGGTGGACCAGGTGTCCAGGTTTGGGTGCACAGGGCCACCGTAGTTCACTGGCAAGCTCAGGAGAGGGAGAGAGAGTGAAAGACCATGCAATCTCACACTTGATGTCGCTGTTTCTTCCTCAAAATCTCCACATGTTCCACACTGGAGCTTCAGAAGTCTGATATTTTGTCTGTGATCATTAAGATTCAACTCCCTTGTTCAAATCAGTCAGTAGATGAATGAAATCAAACCTCACTTATTAGTTGCATGGGCAGATTTTGCTGAAGACAGGTGGCGTTGTGGTGCAGTGGCTCAGCAGTGTCACCTCACTGCAAGAAGGTTGCGTGTTTGATTCCGTCTCAGGGCCTGGCAGAGCTCCGTCTGTGTGTGTGTGTGTGTGTGTGTGTGTGTGTGTGTGGGTTCCCCCCTGTGGTTGAAGAGCTGAACAACCACCAAAACATGAAAGAAATGTTTGAAATGCGCAGTAATCAGCTGAGCCAACATTGACACAAGAGGGGAAAAGCAGGATTTTGCTGCTTTACTGGATTTGAGCAGCTCACTGATTCAACTCAACACTGACAGACAAACACCAGAGCCACAAGACAAACAGTTTTCTCTCCAGATTGTGTTGTTGTGCGACTGTGTTGTCAAACTCCATCACTGGTGTGTGTGTGTGTGTGTGTGTGTGTGTGTGTGTGTGTGTGTGTGCAGGGGGGAAGACGCCGCTGCAGAACTTCCTGGGGATCGCAGAGCAACACATGGGCCAACACAACGCAGTGAGTCGACCGGCTGCCTCACACCCTCCACTGGGGGGCGCTGTCATTCACACCTTTCCATTCAAAAGATGAAATTGAATGATGGCTTCAATGTAAAGCACTCAGCCTCTCTGGCGCCCCCTGCAGGCCACCCAGCAGGTCACCCAGCAGTCCAGTCCCGCTGCCACCAACCCGGCAGCGCTGACGGCTGAGGAGTATTTCAACCCCACCTGGTCTCCCACGCTGAGGGACATCGGACACCCGTGCCAGCTCACCACCAAGACCCAGAGGTCTGACACACACACACACACACACACACACACACACACACACACACACACACACTGACTGTCCTGTCTGCTCCTCCTGCAGGTTCAAGGCCAAGCTGTGGCTGTGTGAGTCGCACCCGCTGTCTCTGGCCCAGCAGGTGGTGCCCATCATCGACCTCATGGCCATCTCCAACGCCCTGTTCGCCAAGCTGCGGGACTTCATCACCCTGCGCCTGCCGCCGGGCTTCCCCGTCAAGATCGGTGAGGCCGGGGGGGCTGGGGGGGGGCTCGAAGAGCTTCAAGGTCCAGGGTGGAAATATTTGGAGATTTTGAAGAAGAAACAGCGACATCAAGTGGTGGTGACGTGAATGTTATTGTACTGGGATCATACACTTTCATGGACCTTCAAGGCTCTATGAATATTTTCACCAATAGAAAAGTCATAAAGTGATGAACACAGGATGAAAGGCTCTCAGAATGTTTTCCTAAGAAAGTGATGAACCAGGATGAAAGGAATGTGAAGAGATGCTCCTCCCCCTCCCTGCAGAGATCCCCCTCTACCACATCCTCAACGCCAGGATCACCTTCAGCAACCTCAACGGCTGTGAGGAAGCCACCAGGAACAGCAGCAGCAGCAGCAGCAGCAGCAGCAGCAGCAGCAGTGAGGTGGGGCTGGACGTGGACGGACAGAAGGACGTCCCCAGGACGGACACCCCCTCCCCCAGCAGCGACTCCTCCAGCGTCTCCAGCTGCAGCTCCAGCTCCACCAGTGAGGCCACACAGCGCTCTTCTCTTTACTTCTCAATGATCTCCATCAGTCCTCACATGAGAAGACTTTTCCTCCTGGGCTCCACACAGAAAACAGACACGAAGCTGCAATAATCCCAAATCACAATGTGTGAAATTATTATTCTATTTATTATTACACTCACCAAAATGCCTCCAGTGCTATGTTGAAAACCAAAACCAATAGAATAGACAGATGTGGCCCCACCAGTCAAAAAGTTGCTCCCCCACCTCCCATGGAGGCGGTCCAGGGATGGTTCTGAGCGGTCTAGGGATGACTCTGGGTGGTTCTGGTGGTTCTGGTGGTTCTGGGCGGTTCTGGGAAGGTTCTGGGTTCTGGGCAGTTCTGGTGGTTCTAACCTCTGTCACATGCACTGTGGCCCCACCAGTCAACCAGTTGGTTAAAGTCTGTTCCAGTGGCTCCTCCACTGCATCAGCACTGGCCTCTGGTGTCTCTTCCAGCTGCAGTCAAGCAGAAGAAGCAGCAGAATGACTCTCTGTGGGTTCCTCACTCCCCCAGTCCAGTCCAGTCCAGTCCAGTCCAGTCCAGTCCAGTCCAGTCCAGTGCAGTCCAGTGCAGTCTTCCTGCTCCTCTGCAGTGAGCTAACCTTCTCCTCTCTCCCTGTGTGCCAGTGTCGTGTCGAGCGGGGGAGATCCCCCAGTGTGTGTTCGAGGCGCCGGCGGGCTACACCCTGCTGGGAGGCAAGCAGAGGGACAGCATGAGGGAGGAGGAGGAGGACCTGCTGCAGTTCGCCATCCAGCAGAGTCTGCTGGAGGCCGGTTCCGAGTACGACCAGGTGGGCCCGCGTCCTGGAGAACTGGAGCCCGGCTCTCAGTCCAGGCAGTGTCGTGTCCTCCTCTTCCTCCTCTTCCTCACCAACCTCCTATCTGCTCTACTCTTCTCTCCGTTCTTTTCTGCTGCTAGGTGACCATCTGGGAGGCTCTGACCAATAGCAAGCCAGGAGCTCACCCTCTGTCCAGCGACCCCAGCCGTGTGGAAAGGTCAGACAGCAGCTCTAGTTTTCATATCAGCTCTTCTTCTTCTTCTTCTGCTTCTCTTGTTTGTCACACGAGTGGTTTTGTTTCTGTGTTTACGTCCACCACACGTCATAAAAATAAGATTACACTGCGCAAACAAACACGAGAGTCCGAGTAATGAGAACTCTGGTCCACAGAATGAAAGTTACACAACACACACCCAAAGTTGTCAGATTCATTTAGAAGTCAGAGTTTAGTTTTTGTTCTTATGATGTTTTCTTCAGGGAAGAAGCTTGAAGGTCTCAGGCTGAAAACAGCCCATAATAATAACAATAATAATAATAATGTGGCCCCCTCAGGACTGTTGCCCTGCCCTCCACCAGTCTCACTGCTGCCACCTACTGTTGCTGTTGCTCAACCTCCTCAGTTTTCATTGTTCCGTCCTGCAAATCTTTCCCACAATCCTTCACTCACATCCCGTCTTCCTGTTTGTCAGTTTGAAGAGTGTGTGTCTGTCAGTGTGATCACTGGTGGACACTGGATAGTTCAAACACAACAACACAACTGCACATCTTCTCTACACGAACTACAAATACAACTTCCCCTCCACTCCACAAGGTGGAGTCAGTTCTCCTTGCTGTTAGTGCAATGTCAGTTGACTTTCACCTCTTTATATTAGCATGCTAACACTCATAGATTGAAAGATTTTACTGTGAATTTAATTTGAAGTTTGATTGACGTCATTTGGACCATTTAAGATTTTATTTCCGTTTCCCAGGAGCCCTCAGCACAAGCCCCGCCCCTCGTCCAGCCTCTGCTCCACCCCGTCCAAGAAGAAGCCCATCTCCTCCTCCTCTACCACTGGGACCACCACCTCCACCACCACCTCCACCACTGGCACCACTGGCGCCCCCTGCTGCAACTACAACGAGCAGCTGCGCCTGGCCATGGAGCTGTCGGCCCGCGAGCAGGAGGAGGCGGAGCTGCAGCGGCAGCGCGAGGAGGCGGAGCTGCAGCGCATCATCCGGCTGTCACTCATGGAGAAGTGACTCCTCTGATGATGATGATGATGATGATGATGATGATGATGAAGGGGTCCTGGCTGAGGCTTCAAGCAACAGCAGCAACAAAATTAAAGTTTTTGTAGTTTGAGAAGAAAACAGGCGTTTAGTTTGGGAGCTGCTGCTGCTGGAACCAACGTCACTGCCGCTCCTCCGTCTCCTCTGCCAGACTCCCCCACCAAGCCATAGGGGGCGCTGCTGCTGTCCGGCCTCACTTTGCACAGAAAGTGCCACAGACAGTACTTCCTGTGCTGCCAGTGGCACTTCCTGTGGCCACCGGTGGCACTTCCTGTGCCAGTTTACAAAAAAAACCAACAAATTTGATACAATGAGTGCAATGAGGGACTCCTGTCTGCTTTCACGTGTGTGTGTGTGTGTGTGTGTGTGTGTGTGCGCACTGTAGACTTTGAGTGTGATGAATGCTCCACACACAGCACAGTGCAGGCATGAAGTCCTGCTGTTTGTTCAAGTGTGTGTGAGTCGCTACACAATAACAACACAACCTGATGGGCGACGAGGTCGCATCTGTTTTTTCCTTTATTCACTGAAATTGTTTTTTTTTTTTCCCTTTTTGTATTTATGTTTTTTTTTAACAAAATAAATAAATAAAATAAATAATTGTCACAATCCAGTATCAGCACAAACCAGGAGAGGTGTGACTTCCCTGCAATCCCTCGTTCACCCTCCAGGGGGATGGGGGGAAACAAAATATTTAGGTTTTATTTTGTTTTTGTTTTTTTGTTTTTTAAAAAACTTTCTAAAATGAAACGATGCACAAAATATGCACTGCAGGTTTTTATTGCGAGAGGCTTGGAAGGACGTGCAGAGGAAATAAAGGCAAACTTTTACAGCAGCGTTGCTCAGCGTCGTCTCGTTCTCATTCCTTCCTTTTTAAACTGCAGTTCTTGTTTGTAAGTTTATTTTTCACAGTGGGGAACAGCGGTAGGGACACAGCTCCAGCAGCAGGAGGCGCCGCAGAGGCAACTATAGGTATCTGTATGCATGTATAAAATATTTGCTTGCAGGCCTTCAGGGGGTCCGGCCCCCCTGGGCCCCCTGTATTTGGTGCCCTGCTCCACCACAACAATGAATATCAAGCTAGCACACATGCAGCGTTGTGAGTGGGTGCACGAGGTAGCACAGACTGACTGACTGGCTGGCTGGCTGGTTGACTGACTGACTGGCTGGCTGACTGACTGACTGGCTGGTTGACTGACTGACTGGCTGGTTGACTGACTGACTGACTGACTGACTGGCTGGTTGACTGACTGGTTGACTGACTGGCTGACTGACTGACTGGCTGGTTGACTGACTGACTGACTGACTGACTGGCTGGCTGGCTGGCTGACTGACTGACTGGCTGGCTGACTGACTGACTGACTGACTGGCTGGTTGGCTGGCTGACTGACTGGCTGGCTGGTTGGCTTTCTGGCTGACTGACTGGCTGGCTGGCTGGTTGACTGACTGACTGACTGACTGGCTGGCTGGCTGGCTGACTGACTGGTTGACTGACTGACTGACTGGCTGGCTCGCTGGTTGACTGGCTGGTTGACTGACTGACTGACTGACTGGCTGGTTGACTGACTGACTGGCTGGCTGGCTTTCTGGCTGACTGACTGGCTGGCTGGCTGGTTGACTGACTGACTGACTGGCTGGCTGGCTGACTGACTGGTTGACTGACTGACTGACTGGCTGGCTCGCTGGTTGACTGGCTGGTTGACTGACTGACTGACTGACTGGCTGGTTGACTGACTGACTGGCTGGCTGGCTGGCTGACTGACTGACTGACTGACTGGCTGGCTGACTGGCTGGTTGACTGACTGGTTGACTGACTGGCTGACTGACTGGCTGACTGACTGACTGACTGACTGGCTGACTGACTGGCTGACTGACTGACTGACTGGCTGACTGACTGACTGGCTGGTTGGCTGACTGACTGGCTGGCTGGCTGACTGAGTGTTTCAGTCAGTAACAATAAGTCCTGGTCAGTTTGCCGTGGTGGGAGTTCAAGCTGCTCTTGGTTTATTACCAGCAGCAGGAACTTCTGCAGCTGTTTAAAGGGCGCCAGCAGGGGGCTCCACTGGCCGACAGAGCACTGTTTAATTAGCCACATGGAGCGGTGGGCTGAATGTCAGACTGGAAGTGACTGGGAGCTCCTGCAGAGGAGGTGGTGTTGTTGTAGAGTTGAGATGTTGTGTTCAGATTATTCCCATTGGTTCATCACTGAGTCAAGACTTTTCATTTGTTCTTTTGTTTTTGTTACTTAGACACACAAAAACACACACGTTACCCACACACGTTTGAATAAAGCCTTCACTCTTTCATTCAGTCATTAAAACTCAGGTTTATATCCCACTTCACCATCATGTTCTAGCTTGTAGTTCACTGTCTGACCACCAGGTGGAAGCAGTTCTTTCTCTTGTCCTCAAAAACCCCAAACAACAGGAAGCTGGGGTTTGTCCTGGGGGGGGGGGGGGGGCAGAGATCAGTGCAAAAGATTCTTCCAGGTTCAAACCATAAAAAACAACCATCATGTAAACAGTAAAGTGCATGATTGGAGGAGGAGGAGGAGGAGGAGGAGGAGGAGGAGGAGGAGGAGGAGGAGGAGCCTTCAGGTACATTGTTTGAAGTCACACACTTGTCAATGGAGGAGAGGGGGGGGGGGGGGGTGAAGAGGTGAAGCTGAGGGCCTCAGCTGGACCTTCACCACCTGATGGTGCTTGCACACCTGGGACCCCCAACCAGGAGACACTACCAGTACCTGAGTGGAGTTCACACACACACACACACACACACACACACACACACACACACACACACACACACACACACACACACACACACACACACACACACACACACACACACACACACACACACACACACACACTCTGCTCCAGTCAGTCCATCACTGAGGTCACATGGTCTTGCTACTGCGGCTGCTGCTGCTGCTCCGGTGCCTCCTTCACACGGCGTCCTCTCGAGTGGCCCCTCCCCCACTGAGGTGTCATCGGGGCTCTGTCCCCCCCGACGCCCTGCCTGACTGGGGGTCCAGGTCACTGAGGTCAAGGGTCGTCAACTGCAGGTGGTCCAGTTTGGCCAGAGAGGCCGACCTCTTCAGCAGGGAGGGGGGGGTGAGGCCCGCCCGCCGCAGCCGCACCGCCAGCCCTGCAGCTGGGGGGCTGAGACCCCCCTGGTCTTCACCGCACCTCCTCCGGTCCTCCACTAGGGGGCTGAGACCCCCCTGGTCTTCACCGCATCTCCTCCGGTCCTCCACCGGGGGGCTGAGACCCCCCTGGTCTTCACCGCACCTCCTCCAGTCCTCCACCGGGGGGCTGAGACCCCCCTGGTCTTCACCGCACCTCCTCCAGTCCTCCACCGGGGGGCTGAGACCCCCCTGGTCTTCACCGCACCTCCTCCGGTCCTCCACTAGGGGGCTGAGACCCCCCTGGTCTTCACCGCACCTCCTCCGGTCCTCCACTGGGGGGCTGAGACCCCCCTGGTCTTCACCGCACCTCCTCCGGTCCTCCACTAGGGGGCTGAGACCCCCCTGGTCCTCACCGCACCTCCTCCAGTCCTCCACTGGGGGGCTGAGACCCTTGCTGGAGAAACTTTCCGGCCCCCTGCCGTCCACCTCGGGGCTGAGACCCTCATGGAGGAAGGTCTCCAGCTCCTGGCTGGGAGCCCACAGCTGGGGCCCCGCGGCGCCCCCTGTGTCCGATTCCTGCACCGTCACCCTGTTCAAAGTCACATGACTTGGGCTCCGGGTGTGTGTGTGTGAGGGCGGCTCCTCCGGCTGGCTGGCTGGGAGAACATGGTCACCACCACCATCACCACCATCATGGTCAGTGGTGGTTGTAGCTCCAGGGGCCTGGCCCCCCCAACCAGGTCTGAGAGGCTCCGCCCCCCCAGCGCTGCACCGAGCAGGGGAGGGCGGGGAGAGGGGAGTGGCTTCCCTCTCCGTCACAGTGTGTCGGACCAATAGCCTGCTGTTGCTGGGCAGATTTGGCTCGCTGGTGTCCGCAGGCTGAGGAGAGGAGAGGGAGAAGAAACATTCGTGGATGTATTCACAGATTTTATTCAACTTTAACTTTATTTATATTTAAGCGGCGTCGCTGCGTTTAGCTTTGATTCGCTTTAATTCAATGAGGTGAAAATGATGCAGTAACCACGAGAAGCTCTCGAGGTCACGATGTCATCCTGAGCCTTCTGCCATCAGCAAATAACGCAACTGCTCCAAGTAATAACGTGATAATCACCTCGTAAAAGGTGAAAATGATGGCATGAAAAGCATGAACTGATAAAAGTATCCAACCCTTTTTTTTTTCATAGTATGGCAGCAGCGTCAGTAGAGAAGACTGCTGACTAGAAGACCACTGAAGACCACTGAAGACCACTGCTGATGAAGCCACAAGTAACAACTGCTGGTACCTGACTGGCCTCCACTCCCTCCTCCTCCTCCTCTTCCTCCTCTTCAGCCTCTTCCTGTGGCGACAGCGGCGCCCTCTGGTGGCTGTGCTGGGACCAGCTGGGACCCACAAACTCCTCCCTGGCGCTGCAGAAGTCGATGCTGAGGGCGCCGTCACTTCCTGTCAGCGAGCAGCCGGATTGGTCGACGGCGATGATGTCATCTTGGCTTAGGGGGGGGTCGGAGCACTCGGGCAGCTCTGGGAACCAGCGACTCCCAGTGACGTCGCCCTCTGCTGGGCAAACTGGTGAGCTGGTCTGGGGAGCTGGAGACTGGTCTGCGTGTTCAGCACCACTGGGACCTCGCTGGGGGTCAGGGGTCAATGACGGTGGGTCAGAGGTCAAGGACGGTGGTTCAGGGGTCAAGGGTAGGGGGTCCAGGGTCGAGGACGGGTGGTCAGAGGTCAAGGACGGTGGGTCAGAGGTCGAAGGTAGTGGGTCAGGGGTCGAGGATTGTGGGTCAGAGGTCAAAGGGAGGGGGTCAGGGGTGGGGGGGTCAAGGGTCGAGGGCGGGGGGAGGGGCTCAGGCTCCGTCATGGCCGTGTTCGCCCCATTTCCCAGCTGCTCACTCGGGACCACGGAGGCCTCCTGGGGTCTGGGGGTGGGGCCTGGGGGCTCTGAGTGGGCGGGGCCTCTGTGCTCGGTGGGGGCGGGGCCTGGGGGCTCTGAGGGGGCGGACAGGGCCTGCAGCACGGCCAGGTTGAGCAGCTGGTCGAAGGAGGAGGAGCTGGAGCTGCTGCTGTGAGAGTCGGAGCGACCCAGAGGAGGAGAGGAAGAGGAGGAGGAGGAGGAGCTGGAGGAAGAAGCAAAGGATGAGAGGAGGGTTTCCCTGTGGACTGGGGCCGCTGGTCCAGCCGGAAGTCAGAGTGCGAACGCCACAACTTGTTGTGTCGCTGTTTGCTGCAGAGACCAGAAGAAGAAGGAGGAGGAGGAGGAGGAGGAGGAGGAGGAGGAGGAGGGGAGGAGGAGGAGGAGGAGGAGAGGAGGAGGAGGAGGAGGAGAAGAGCTGCCATCAAACAATGTAGCATGCAACACATCGCTTCCACCCAATCAGTTTCTATTTACAAAACAGGCTGAACTTTATGTCTGGTGATTGCATTTCTGTTGGCGTGCGAGGTGCCAGCAGGGGGCAGCAGACCTGGCCACCAGGATGCCCTGGTACTCCTCCAGCTGCCTCATGAAGGCCGGGTTGGGCTGCGTGACGGAGCGGCGCTCCTTGACGTGCTGGAAGGCCCGGTCCAGGTCCCAGCCGTACTCCTTCATGGCGTAGGCGATGACCGTGGAGGCGGAGCGACTCATCCCCATCTTACAGTGGACCAGACACTTAGAGCCCGCCTCCCTGGGGGGGCAGGGGGGGAGGGGGGAAGGAGAGAGGTCGCATCATGCTAGCCAGTGTATGAAATACAAACATCCAAAACATCCAAAGGCATTGGAGATCCAATGGTGGTGGTGGTGGTGGGGGAGGGCGAGCTAAGGGGGCGCTGATGGTCCGACACCCCCCAGTGGACCGACATGGACACTGCAAGACGTAGTCTCAAAAAAATATATTTTTTTTTTGTGGTGCAGTTGGCGTTGCGTTAGACTAAAGACTAAAGAGCAAAAAGTGACGTGAGGCACAGGTCAAAGGTCAAGCAATCTTGACCCCATTAGCAGCAGACGACATGACGTGAGCTAGCGCCAGTGGGCGTAGCGTCCCGAAGCTCACTTGGCTCTGCTGATGAACTTGTAGGTGTCGTTCCAGTACTCCAGCAGGTTGGTGGCCTCCTCGTCGTACACACGGATGTTGCGGTACTCAAACAGGCCCGGGAAGAAGTTGTCGATCTCCCTGGTCACATTCAGGATGTAGCGCACCCTGCAGGCCCAACAGGGAGAGAGAAAGAGAGGTGGGTTGACACCATCGGACCTTTCGGGATGTCATCGGATCAGCGACGCCTCGTGTTTCCAGTTTTCCCCCTTGGCAGGAGTTCTAAGGGGGGGGGGATGCTACGCTAATAAATATCACAGAGGCCCAGCTAACTGCGTTAGCGGTGCCAATTAAGTCACATGGCCAAGAGGGATGGATATGCGGTGTTACATAAGTGGATGCCGATGACCTGTCTTCTATCTCTGACTCTCTCTCCATTTCTATTTCTATCTCTAGCTTCTCATTTCTACTGGGTTTTAAAGACCAAGAACTTCAGAACGTCTCCACTTTAAGAACGGCTGAAACAGTTTTTCTTGCTGGTTTGTCAATAGAAGAAGATGCCAGCTGCACATCTTTTTTTTTTCCTAAATTGCTGATTGTTCTTGTGTGTTGACCTGTGAGCTACAGGATGAGCTGCCACAGTCTGGTGAAGATCAAACTGAGGGCAGTTCTAGATCCATCTAGATCCTATCTTCAGCCATTGACCTCCAACAAGTCAATCAAACAAATCATTTTGAAAACATCTAACGAGTGACCCAGTGAGGAGTTCTGCTGCTGCTGCTGCTGCTGCTGCTGCTGCTGCTGCTGCCGCTGATGCTGCTGCTGCTGCTGCTGCTGCTGCTGCTGATGCTGATGCTGCTGCTTACCCGCTGGTTTGAAGCTCGTCCAGATTGGAGGCGTTCCACTCAGAGCCCTGAGAGGTGACACGAAGACGGCCATCAACACTCAGTCCAGTAGAAACCAGAACCGTGGAGGAGCTCTGGTACCGAGACCGTGCTTTCTCTCACCAGGTAGACGTGCTCGAAGACCTCGGCGGGACTGTCCATCTGGCCCAGGATCACCAGCATCTCGTTGCCGATGAACTTCTTGAACTCCGCCAGGTCGCAAACCATCTGCATCTCCAGCTCGGTTCTGATCTGAGGAGGGTTGAAGTTCAGAAGGTTGCAGTGCAGCAGAACCGGCCCGAGGCTTGACGAGGCTGCAGAGACTTCTGCTCCAGCGTGGTCCTGCTGCGGCTCTCACCTCCTTGCAGGTGACGCTCTCCAGGTCCTTCTGCATCATGATCTCCCGGAGCTTCCTTCTGATCAGCCTCTCCATCTTCTCCCTCTCTGTGGGCCTGCAACACACAACACACAGCACAGTTTGTGTTGTTTTTCACCACAATGAGTTGCTTTTCTTTGTTGCACAGATTCACGTTTGTTCCACTGAAGACGACTGGTTGAGAGAGAAGCACCGCTCTGTGCTGGACTCTGAGGA
>CM020510.1:810272-825272 GCA_009823395.1 Thamnaconus septentrionalis | reverse complement strand
GGACCACAGCAGCAGCAGCAGCAGCACACAGTACAAGACAGTACAGCCACATGCTGAGTATTATGTGCCAGTGACCCCAGTATTATGTGCCAGTGACCCCACCCCCACCACTGCATTCCTCACACATTTGTCCTACTTTTGATTTGCGACGACCTCCTTGACAGCCGCCGCAACGTGGCGCGCACACACACACACACACACACACACACACACACACACACACACAGGCGTACTGTACTTGGCTGTGACCATGTATAGCAGCAGTGCTCCAGTGCTACTGTCCATGCACAGTCAGTGAAATGTGATGCTGGCAGCAGCAGCTCATCTTGGACCACATTCAAACACTGCAACAAGCTGCACATGAATGCATGAGGAGAAGTTTTAGCAATCAGCTGTTTGAACTATCTTTCAAAATTAAATTTCAAAATCAAATTTCTCAATAATTTCAAAATATTTATTGTATCGCCAACGCACGATAAGTTAATAAACGGGAAGGTTGGAAATAAATGGAATGGTATTTTTATCTGGCTAATTTGGAAGATGAGAGGTGGCATCAGTATCAGTAGTGATCAGTAGTGATCAGTAGCAGCATTTCCATGGTGAAAGCCATATTTCTAAAATTTCAGCAAAGTGCAGTTGTGATCGGCAGGTGTTTCCAGTGAACGTTGTGAAGATCATCAGCCCTAATTCTGGTCCAATCCGTTTGCTTTTGATTGTTTGGTTCTTCTGTTTTTCTTTTGATGACTTGTCAAAAATATTCCGTCTCCTCCGCCGTCCAATCATAACGCGCCATTTCCACTGGTCGGTGCACTGGTCACGTGACCCCCGTACCTCACGTCCGCTGGCGCGTCAATGTGAACAAAGTGTTTCCGTGACACTTTAGCGATATTCCTCTTCTATATGGATCCGTGTGAAAACCTCCTGATGAGAGTCAAAACCTCTGAGTCACACTGGAGAGGTTTGCCCAGGTTGAGCTGCTTCCATCACCAGGTGTTGTTATTTTAGGTTTGTGCAGTTCCAGGGCTGATGGAAACGCAGCTAGCGGCTACATGGGAGGACAACCGCTGCAAACACAGACATCCTCTCTACGTGAAGACCACCGCCACTCCCCACGGTGGGCTGATAAATGGCTGACCCTCCCGCCTGCCCCTGCCCATATTAGTCACTCTCAGTGGGAGCAGTGGGATAAATATAGGAGCTGGTCGCAGCGAGGCCCCACTGCAGCCTCTTCACTCCACAGCAACACACACACACACACACAGTCAGTGGTCTCTTTGTGCTTCTGTTGTGTACGTCTCCAAAGTGGAAGACAGTGTGAGAAATATGAGGAGAATCTTCAGCTTTGCTGGGCGCTGCTGTCAAATGACCTCTGTTGCAGGAACTTGTTCCACATAGGAGCAGACAAAGGAAAATGAAGCAAAGCAAAGTTGCAAGCAAGTCAGTGTCTTTGAACCACCAGGGGGTTTAGCTCTTAGAACCACTTAGAACCTCCTAGAACCACCTAGAACCACCAGGGGGTTTAGCTCTTAGAACCACCTAGAACCCTCCAGAACCACCAGGCGGTTTAGCTCTTAGAACCTCTTAGAACCACCTAGAACCTCCTAGAACCACCAGGCGGTTTAGCTCCTAGAACCATCCAGAACCACCAGGCGGTTTAGCTCTTAGAACCTCTTAGAACCCTCCAGAACCACCAGGCGGTTTAGCTCCTAGAACCATCCAGAACCACCAGGCGGTTTAGCTCTTAGAACCTCTTAGAACCCTCCAGAACCACCAGGCGGTTTAGCTCCTAGAACCATCCAGAACCACCAGGCGGTTTAGCTCTTAGAACCTCTTAGAACCCTCCAGAACCACCAGGCGGTTTAGCTCCTAGAACCACCCAGAACCACCAGGCGGTTTAGCTCTTAGAACCTCTTAGAACCCTCCAGAACCACCAGGCGGTTTAGCTCCTAGAACCACCCAGAACCACCAGGCGGTTTAGCTCTTAGAACCTCTTAGAACCCTCCAGAACCACCAGGGGGTTTAGCTCTTAGAACCACTTAGAACCACCTAGAACCACCAGGCGGTTTAGCTCTTAGAACCTCTTAGAACCCTCCAGAACCACCAGGGAGTTCAGCTCTTTATTGAAATGACTCTGGAAACACTGCAACCATGGAGGAGATGCAGCAGTCTGATGACTGACTGACTGCTGATATCATTTCTTCAAGTATCTGTGGGTTGGATTAGAAAGCCTAACGGGCCACAGGTGGGCCCCCGGGCCGTAGTTTGCCCACGCCTGGGTGAGGCTCAGACTCTGGTTGAGTGAGGTGAGAAGAAGCTGATGTCTGACTCTGGCGTTGACCTCCCAGGACAACACTGAGCTGTGTGACTGTGGTGCATCAGACAGCAGCAGCAGCAGCAGCCTGCTCTGCTGCCACAGTCTAATGCCTGAACTCACACCAGGACACACACACACTCACACACACACAAACACATGTAAGTGGCAGTGACCTAAATCCAGCTGCCCATATGCCCAGTCAGCTGCTGAAGCCGCTCCATATACAAACTCCTCCAGTCGTCAGGGTTCCTGCCTCAGCGACAGAGCCAAGACTCCATCCAGTCCAGGACCAGGGCCCAGAGGACCAGAGGACCAGGGTCCAGGACCAGGGTCCAGGGTTCTGTCCACACATTCCAGCTCTTACAATCTTGATTCACTCTCTGATTCACTCACATGCGTCTGATTGTTGTATCCATCAGGTCTTCCTCACGCTAAATGCATCAGATTACATTAGGGACACATGAATTAACACACACACAGAGGACACGTATGGCAAAACTCCTGCATTGTCCATCACCACAACACAACAAAGTACAAAAAAACAACAATAAATATGAATTTATACAATACAGCCAACAAAAGCAGGAAGCCAAAAGATTCCTGCACGCACACGCACACAGTTGTGTGCACTGTGTGTGTGTGTGTGTTGCTGCTTAAAGCTGCTGCAGTGTCTCCCTACACAGCAACACACAGTGTCTCTCCTCTGTGTGACCCAGTTGCACTCAGTGACAATGGCAGCAGCAGCAGCAGCAGCAGCAGCAGGAGGCCACGCCTGCTGCTTTCTTAGCTTCCCGTGAAGCATCATTTAGCTTCCCAACACACACTCTTCATTAGCGTTAGCCTGCTTCAGTTAGCCTGCTTCAGTTAGCCTGCTTCAGTTAGCCTGCTTCAGTTAGCCTGCACCAGAAGGTGAGGACGTCTGGAAATCAACACTAGGGAACCTGCTGGCCCAGTCAGTAAACAAAAGGCTTGGCCTTCACAAACACACAGGTTGTGTGTGTGTGTGTGTGTGTGCGTTGTGTAACATCACTTTCACCTGTTGAAGTCACACTCATGATGCTAGTTGCAGACGTCCCAAAAATATATTCTCTTTTTGGCAAAAGTCTCATAAACAGAATTTTGTAGATAGAAGAAGAAGAAGAAGAAGAAGAAGATTTTGATTTTTGATTTTTGCACATGTTGCGCAACAGCACCGCACTGCAATTGGATGAAGTGACCTTGTGAGAGGCCAGCGGACAATCACAGACAAGATCTGACCAACTACTGCAGAAAGTGAAGATCTGGGGCGTTAGCATTAGCTGGAGATGTTGCAACGCTGCGCTGGAGATGTAGCAACCCACAGCAGTGTGTGTGTGTGTGTGTGTGTGTGTGTGTGTGTGTGTGTGTGTGTGTGTGTGTGTGTGTGTGTGTGTGTGTGTGTGTGTGTGTGTGTATGAAAAATGCCACAGCCTTGCAATGGTACCACCAGCAGAAAGACATGAGCTGATCTCTCAGTGCTTCAGTCCACTTCCTGTTGCATGGCAGACTGTCAGGGTGAATCAGGCTGCGTTCACAGCCGACAGCCAGCAGGCCAAGTAAGGTCACAGAGGTGCATTGGACTGCTGGTGAGTCAGAACCTGCTGCTGTGTCACCACACATGTTGCACTACACACTCAGCTTTCAAACGTCAAAGTTTCACCATGTTGCCCAATCAGGGCTGGCCGGCTGCTAGTTAGTAACACTGGCGCCCCGTTAACCCGATGACAACATAGAGGATGACAACATAGTTGTCATCTTCCTGATTGTTACTCAATACTGAAAATCTACATTTCCTTCACAGGCAGGAGGCCAAGAATGAGCGGACAATATTTCATGGATGCCAGAAGCCTTGACAGTCTGCATGCCAACACACGCTCTGCTTACCCCACATAGTATAGTATAGTATAGTATAGTATAGTATGGTATAGTATGGTATGGTATAGTATTATATAGTATGGTATGGTATGGTATAGTATGGTATAGTATAGTATGGTATGGTATGGTATAGTATGGTATAGTATGGTATGGTATGGTATGGTATAGTATGGTATGGTATGGTATAGTATAGTATGGTATAGTATGGTATAGTATGGTATAGTATGGTATGGTATAGTATGGTATAGTATAGTATAGTATAGTATAGTATGGTATAGTATAGTATAGTATAGTATAGTATGGTATAGTATGGTATAGTATAGTATAGTATATATGGTATAGTATAGTATGGTATTTTTTCAGCTTTTGGGGGGGAAATATGAGACCCCCTTAAATTCAGGGAAGTATTACTATCACTCATTTTACTGTTTAAGACGATGGTTCTCAGCTGGTTCTTCCTTCTCTCTCTCTCTCCCATTAGCCAGGGTGGGAGTTCATTTTAATGATACAAATAAAATGAACTACAACGTTGCCTCGTTCTGAGACATGATTTGAAGTTGTCAAAATACGAATTCAAAGTGTAAAACAACAACTTTTCTACACAACCCCTGCTGAGTTTATGAAGCAGCCCGCGGAATTAAACTACTGAGTAGTTGAGACGTGTTTTGCACTCACAGTCGCTCGGCGTGCTTCTCCTGCGACACCGGCGCCTGGTCGCGGTAGTAGGAGCCCATCTCAGCCCCGCAGCACGAGCACCGGGCCGCCGAGGACGAGCCGCCGGCGGCGGACACCGCGCCGAGAGTCATGCCGCCGGTGCGGAAGTGGGAGCGGGAGCAGGAGAGGAAGAAGACGGCCAGGCGCCGTCTACTCCGAGAGAAGCAAGGGCTAAACAACTTGTAGTTGCTGACGTCAAGCTCCTCTCTTGGCTCGGCTGTTCGATGTAAAAGAACAAAAGTCAATATTTCTTCTTCTTCTTCTTCAAATCTTTTCTTTCTTGTCAAAAACAAGCACCATATCAGTCTTTTTTTTTTTTTGTATCCCAGCGACAAAAAAATAAAAAAAAATAAAAATAAAGTTGTGGTTGTAAAATCTTCTTCTTCTTCTACTTTTCTTGCTCTTCTTCTCTTACTTTTCTTCTTCTTCGGGAAACATTCAAGAGCGGCGCTTGACTTTGACACCGGCTGCTCCCGCCGGCTGACCTCGCTCCGTAACTCCCCCCCGAGCGGAGACACGGAAAGACTGGCATGTTCCTCCAGCACCTGCACCTCCAGGACCAGCAGCAGCACCGACTCAAGTCACTAGCCGTCCTTCACGTCGCCATGGGCGGGAACAGAGCAGCGCCGTCGGTGCTCTGCTCCGGCACCGACACAGCTGACTGACTGACTGACTGACTTGGGCTCAAAGTTGCCGAGGAAATCTTTGCTAGCGAAGGCGGAGTTAGTGAGAAAAGAAGTGATCGGTCGTTCGCGAATGAACCGGCTCGAAGAGCCGGCTCTTTGAAATGAACGAAGAAAGCCAGCTCCTGATTGGGAGTTGGGTTTGTTTGTTTGTTTGTTTGTTTTGAGCCGAACCGGAAAACTGGTCGATGATCCACATCCAGTTGTAGAGTTGCCGGTGATTTAGAACCAGTTTTAGTGGAGATTTAGCGCCATAGAGAAATGTCAAAAAAAAAAAAATTAACATTAACAAATTAACTTTTACAGCACTGTGCTCCGTGTTAGGTGAGTGTATAAATAATAAACATTTAATATTGTTGATATCATGAACGTGAGTCATTCATTTTAGCATCACATCATTTGGTCATCAATTAATATCAGCAACAAAAACAATCTTAGGAGTCAAAAGAGCCACCGACTCTTTTTAGTGAGCCAATCAAAGTGCTTCGCTGAAAAACATCCCGACCACGTGTGGTGTTTTGGAGAACTCCTTCAGCCAATCAGAGAGTCGCAGACTTGTAAGGACATCAGCCAATCACAGTGCTCCTTTCAACATCCCGACCACCGCAGTCACAGTCACACGGCTGAGCGGGGGTCGTGGAACCAGGGGAATTGGAATTCCGACTCTTTCAGAGAACCGGTTCTTTTGGTTCGGCTCACTAAAAAGAGTCGCTGGTTCTTTTGACTCCTAAGATTGTTTTTGTTGGTTCTGTTGCTTTGATGACCAAATGATGTGATGAAGTTTTAATGTCTCATGTTCATGATATCAACAATGTGTGTGTGTGTGTGTGTGTGTGTGTGTGTGTGTGTGTGTAGCTTGCTTGGCGGGCTGCTCACTGTGAAAGCTTCACTTGTCTTCTCTCCCTCCCCCCTCCTCTTCCCCCCTTCCTTTCTTTCTCTCTCTCAACACACACACCTCGTGCCCCAGTTACATAAGAAGCAGAGCGGAGAAACACAATGAGCAACAGTTGTGAGGTTGTCCAGATGCAGCTGGCGGAGCAGGATGAGGAGAAGAGCGCCACCGTCAGAGCAGAGTGGGAACGCTCTTGCCGTCTTATGTAAAGCAGTCACATTCAAACGTTCTCCACCGCTGATGCTAAGCTCGTGCTATCGCAGGCTCTGCTGTAATCCATGTCTGTTTGAAGGCGACGCAGAATTCCAAGCAGCGTCCAGACTGCACGACCAGCAGACTCATGTGAAAGCAGCAGGTCTGGACTCGTAGCCACAGGTAGCATCGTTCCACTTCCGTTCCCTTCTGCTCCAGACTGTGTCAGGCCTCCTACTGAGGCATTTACCATCAGACACCAAGGTGCTTCAATATGTCCACTTGTAGGAACTGAAGAGTCAAGATGTTGAGAGGAGGAAAAGCTCTTATTATTATTCCTATGTCCACTGATTCCAAAAAGGGCAAAAAGAAAACAACGGATTATAGAATCTTTTCAACCAAATGTGGGCAAACTACGGCCCGGGGCCCACCTGTGGCCTGTTAGGCTTTCTAATCAAGCCCACAGATACTTGAAGAAATGATATTAACAGTCAGTCAGTCATCAAACAGCTGCATCTCCTCCATGTTTGCAGTGTCGTAAGAGTCATTTCAATAAAGAGCCAAACACCCTGGTGGTTCTGGGTGGTTCTAAGAGCTAAACACCCTGGTGGTCTGGATGGTTCTGGATGGTTCTGGGTGGTTCTGGATGGTTCTAGGAGGTTCTGGGTGGTTCTAAGAGCTAAACCCCCTGCTGGGGCTTCAAAGACACTGACTTGGTTGCAACTTTGCTTCATTTTCCATTGACATGATATCCAGGATAGATGGTTTCCTCCACCACAACACTGCATCCATCTGCTGCTGCTGCTGCTCCGCTACCCTCCTCTGGCACATTTTACAACCCAGTGTGGTTCCAGCAGTGATAAAGTTGGCCCACGCTCACCTGCTATTGTTATCATCAGCCACGTGCTCACGTGTTGGGAATAAACAGGAAGAAGGTGGATGTGCTGGGTGCGGACTGGCTCCTTGTACTTTGACTCACTTGGCTTTATGGCTCTGCCACCGTCCAGTAGTTTATGGTCCTGGAAAGACAGAGACATTGTTGTTGTTGTTTGAAAGGGTGTGAAGCAGCAGCAACTGCACTCCACTGTACGGAAACCTTTTCAAGTTGGTTGTGTAACTGCGGCGGAGAAGAATCAACGGCGGCCTTGACAGCTGCTATCAGTCCCCAGGCATGTGTGTGTGTGTGTGTGTGAGAGTGAGTGAGAGTGAGTGAGAGTGAGACAGAAGGAAAGAAAGGGCAATACAGCAAAAGAGGGGTGAGTGGGGGGGGGTGGAGTCAACCAGCATGTGAGGAAAAATAAAATGAGAGAGTTGACAGGTGATGACATCAAAGGCTGGTCCCGCCTCTTCCATCCATTCTCCTGGACCCCCAGCTCTGATGTAACACACACAGCAGGGGTCACTCTTCACTCGGACCCCCAGCAGCACCCAGGTTCTGATGACGTACCACTGTGTTTTCACACCCAGCAAACGCTGGAGTCGGTAACCAGGGCCTCAACACACTGCTGCAAGGTGCACTGGGAGTGTGTGTGCGTCTTCTTTTCTTTGTGTACACACACACACACACACACACACTCTCAGTGGTCGTATGACTTCACCAGCTGCTGCCCCTCTCTTTATTGTATTAGCTCAGAGATGATTGGGGCCACATGTGTGTTGGCTGTGTGCAGCGGTGCTGGAGGCTGCGGGCGGTGATGTCAGCAGCGACACACATCCCTCCAAATGTCTCGCGTGTTCTCGCTTCTCATGCAGCACACGCGGCTCCGAGTCGGGGCTGTGAGCTTATGTAAGTCTAAAAAAAAAAAAAATCCATCACGGGACACGCAGGAAACTTGACTGCACTTTGATGTCAACTGAAAATGAACCAAAAGCAAAGTTGCAACGAAAACAAAAAAGTAACTTTCAGGTGGACGCTGTTCATCTTGGAGGAGCCAAAGTCTGTCTGGCTCATCAGTGGCTCATTAGTGCAACTGCAAATTATACACATATATATATATTGCATATATATATATATGTGGTCCTGAATTAATTACAATGGCAGTAACACTGTTGCAAGAGAACAAGCCACACACTCCACTGGTCCTCCACACAGGCTCATTTGATGCACCACCTCCCTCTAGTGGTCATAGTCTCAACCTACATTTCCTATTGGCACTATTGAATGGCAGCGGGAGAGAGTCTGTGTGTGTGTGTGTGTGTGTGTGTGTGTGTGTGTGTGTGTGTGTGTGTGTGTGTGTGTGTGTGTGTGTGTGGGGGAGACATCCAAGGGCTTGCAGGAAGTGTAAAAGAAAGAGTGGCAGAAAGCAGGAAGTAGCTGGCTCACCTGCTGGCTCACCTGCTGGCTGGGAAGCAACCCTCATCCTCACCACTGTCCACCTTCTGCATTTAAACACAATCATAAAAACAACAACATATTGAGAACAAGGAAGAACCACGAAGCGCCTGTAGCAAATGAAATGACAGAGAGAGAGAGAGAGAGAGAGAGAGAGAGAGAGAGAGAGAGAGAGAGAGAGAGAGAGAGAGAGAGAGAGAGAGAGAGAGAGAGAGAGAGAGAGAGAGAGGGAGAGAGAGAGAGAGAGAGAGAGAGAGAGACAGAGAGAGAGGGAGAGAGGGAGAGAGAGAGAGAGAGAGAGAGAGAGAGAGAGAGAGAGAGAGAGAGAGAGAGAGAGAGAGAGAGAGAGAGAGAGAGAGAGAGAGAGAGAGAGAGAGAGAGAGAGAGAGAGAGAGAGAGAGAGAGAGAGAGAGAGAGAGAGAGAGAGAGAGAGAGAGAGAGAGAGAGAGAGGGAGAGAGAGAGAGAGAGAGAGAGAGAGAGAGAGAGAGAGAGAGGGAGAGACGGGAGAGAGAGAGAGAGGGACAGAGAGAGAGAGAGGGAGAGAGGGGGGGAGAGAGAGACAGAGAGACAGACAGACAGACAGACGAATGGACACAAATTCTAATCCCAGCCTGTCTTGCTAATCCCTTGTGGACACTCAGGGAACTTCCTCTCTGGCAACAATCTGTCAGTCTGTCTGCGCCCGTCCAGAGGCCTGAATATGCCCATAAACCCACACACACACACACACACACACACACACACACACACACACACACACACACGATGAAGATTGTTACTGCTTAGGGATTTGGGTGATGATGATGATGATGAACTGAGCTGAGGAAGACGAAGGAGTGTGAGTGATGGGATGGATGGAGACGTCATCCTCACCTCGGCTCCTAAATGTGATTAAGCTCAAATAAATAAACCAGTCAATCAATCAATCAATCAATCAATCAATCAATCAATCAATGAGAAGTCAAGCCTCGCACCTGCCGCCACTATAGACAAAATTAGATATCACAGCTTTTACATTGAAAGTACAAGTTGGTCACCATGGCGACAAAGCACACCGTATGGATGGTGTATCGGGAGTGGGCCTCCGGCCAATGAGAGCGGCTGATCCGCTGTGTTGCTAGGCAGATTAAGTCCGGACCTACAGCTATAGATTGCTGCTCCTCCCTTCCTCCCTGGTGGTGTTGCAGAGTCTGGGGATGCACACAGTGCAGAGTCTGCAACAGCCAACAGCAAATGAAGCCAACTCACCCTCTATGGCAGGGGTGTCAAACTCTGGCCTGTGGGCCAGATTTGGCCCACAGTGTATTTAAATGATCAATCATCAAATTAAAATAAGAGCCATATGATTTTTATTGACATTTTATTTATTTTAAAGAGTTTTTTTTTGACTTTGACAGCCCTGTACTATGGTCTGCATGAACAGCCCGGTACTGTATTATGAAGTATTTTGACAGTGTTGCACACTGCGTCCATGAAGCCCAGTGGACGGCTGTTGCACCGACTGCATCTGGTCCAGTTGATATTTAAACATTACAGCAGTTTCATGATTATCTCACGTTTCCTCGTCTTGACTGCAGCTGTCACTGACGGATACATACATCACCAGGTGTGTTGGCTGTCAGTCTGTCTGTCTGTCTGTCTGTCTGTCTGTCTGCTCAGGGGATTTTCCGCCTCTTCATCCAATCTGCATGGCTTGATTTCCCCCCGAGTTAATCTGGGACGCGCTGGCCTCAATACCTGCCGTCCTCCAGTTCAAAATCACAACCAACTGCACGGTGATGGAGGCTGTGGACTAAAAACAGGCGGCAAAGTGACGTCCTGGTGTTCCTGAAGAAGGGCGTGGCTCTGTCTGTCTGTCTGTCTGTCTGTCTGTCTGTGACTGGCTGGGAAGGACGACGGTCTCAGTTTCAAGTGGCTCTGACAGCTCTGTCACACTGACCCTCTTTCAGCAAAGTCTTCAGCCAGCAGTCTGATGATGAGAGCTGACTGTGCAGCTGACACCATGGCAACATGGATGGATACATCATGAACAGGGTACATAGATATAGAGTATGTAGACCAGTGCTTCTCAACTGGACCGTCATCCACCAGCTGAGAAGAACCGGCTTTAAACATCACACGCAGGTTGGAAACCTGCTTCAAAGTCAGTGACTTCCAGTCAAAGTTTTTGTGCGTATGTAAAACAGTGAAAAGTTCAGTGTCTGTATTTCAATCTCCTTGTTGGTGTCATTTTCGTACAAACTACAACTTTATAAACTTAAAAGAAGACAAATCTGTTTTCTTCTTCTTCTTCTGCCTGTTTTACAGCTCATAAACACACAGTGGAGTTCAGTAACTAGCAGGTCGTGAAAGTTGAAGTTCTCCTGAGAAAAAGGGCTGAAACACTCACTGACTCACTGACTCATTGACTCACTGACTCACTCACTGCACATTCTTGGGCAATTCTAAATCCATGAGCTGAACAGACAGCGTGTCTACGTATGATTCGGGTAGTAAGAGGGTTTTACTGGCAGTCAGTCAATGAGAGTGAGGGTGAGCTGAATTGTGAAGCCGAGCCGAGCCGGGCCGGGCCGGGCCGGGCCGGGCTGGCTCCAGTGTACTTACAGACAGCAGGTGCTGGAGCTGCCGGTGCTGGGGGTCGGTGGCCCGGACCTCGGTCACCTCGGCAGGTCCAACTCCAGGAGATGGGACGGCATTCTTGGGGGGTGGGGATGGAAGTAACCGAACCGAACCGAACCGAACCGAACCGCGGCACTCAAAAATCCTGGTGTTATTTTATTTTTCCTGCTCGCCGCCTAATTTGCTCTGTGCTGTCAGGCTAGACATGTTTAAGACAGAACTTCCGGTCCTGGATTTCAAACTAAGATTTTTTTTTTTTTCTAATTTAGAAGCTACAAAAGCAGTGTGGGACATAGAAATGTATTCTTGTAATACATAATATATCTATATTATTGTCAGTAATTGTGACTAAAATGTCTTTCAGATCACCCTGCCTAATATATATTTTTAAAAAAAATACAGTATGCATGCTGCATGTTAAGGAAGTTTATTTTGAAGGGCATTTCGGGTATTTCGAACTCCAAACTTCGAGTGTTAATATAAAGAATATCTTATTAACTTCATGTTGGTCCATTGACCAGGTGGTCCAAACACGTGCTTTTATTTTTGAAAGATTCACCTAGCTCTCTTCCGCTGTGTTTGGTCCATTTGTTTGGTGGAGGAGTCTTTGCCGGTGTACCTGTGAGTCTGGCGCATGCGCAGATGTGAGTCAGTGCAGCCTCCCAATCAATCAACACACGGAAACAATGTGTGTGTGTGTGTGTGTGTGTGTGTGTGTGTGTGTGTGTGTGTGTGTGTGTGTGTGTGTGAGACACATTGCGTAATTGGCATTATTTGCCAAGCTGTCCAGCTGTGAGATAATGCAAGGATTTGCTGGGGGAAAGGTTGAGGGAGTAGCAGGAGGTGTGGATGGATGGATGATGGATGGATGGATGGATGAGTGGGTCTGAGGTGGCTCAGTTGATTGTATTTTCTGGGTCATTGCTTCTCCCCCCCCCCCTCCTCTGTCCTTCCTCCTTTCCCTCCTCCACCTTTCTTCCTGATCACCCAGTAATCTTTCTTATTGATCACCCAGTAAACTCACCAGACCAACATCAGCTTACAGTAGACACTATCTATCCATCTATCCATCATCTATCTATCCATCCATCCATCTATCTATCTATCCATCCATCCATCTATCTATCCATCCATCCATCTATCTATCTATCCATCCATCTATCTATCTATCTATCTATCCATCCATCCATCTATCTATCACTCAACACAGTACAGTTAAAGAATTCACTGCATCATGGTAAATGTTTCAGGTTGCTCCTGCACTGGTCCACGTGGCTCCACATCACATCAGCTGATGCCTCCATGTCAAAGTCAACACGTCAACTCAGCAGAAGCCCATGCACGTGCTGCTGCTTTTTCCTTGCTCTTTGCTCTGCATGCTGCTCTAGTTTTCCCTTTATGACGTATGCAGAAGCCACACCGTCAGTCCATCAGCTGCGCGTGGAATCCATCACATGGAGAGTTTTGCGACGCTGAAAGACAAAAACCAGACGACAGTGTGTGAACACCGCGTCTTTATGTGTCACTCACGATGCCAGTGAGAACTGCGATTCAACTCACAGTCACTGCAGTTATTTCACTGCAGTTATTTCACTGCAGTTATTTCCACTGCAATCTCAAGCGATATGTATTTGATCATATGCCAGTTTTTCCTGTCCGCGGAGCTGCGCGCCTCCTAGCGGTCTGCTCAGGTCACAACAAGTCACTCTGGTGATGACATGTGGACACCAGCAGGGGGCGATATGATCCTGTCTAAAACAAGCAGCAACAGTCAAAAAATGAAGACTGCGCTTTGTTAGCTGTTGAATTATAAATGAAAAGTCAAGCAGCAGGAGCCGACACAGCTGCACACACACATATATATACATACATACATACATACATACATACATACATACATACATATATCTAGATAGATCATAATACACTGCATTTTCTACTTTTTACATTTTTCATATTCTTAAAGTTCTCTATTTATAGTGAATAACTGAGTGAGGCCCAGCCAGACACACTGAGTGCGCACTGAAATGATTTCCACACTGTGGCATTAATAAAGGCATTCTATTCTATTCTATTCTATTCTATTCTATTCTATTTGTTTCTATTCTATTCAAAGTGTAGTTCTACTACAGAACAGCAGTGCAGGTTTTTCATCCCTTTACAGCGATGAAGGAAAACACAGTCAAGCGTAAAGATTTGATAATCCATCCAAGCTTCACCCACAAGGACCTCCCATCCTAAATCTGTTAATACGCTCCAATTTTATTACAAATGGAAAAAAAAAATTTTAAAAAATGAACATGGAGGCGGGTGAGGATCAGCTGTAACTGTTTCAAACACAATGTTAACGTGACACAAAGACCAGGTTGTGAGTGAAGCCACAAACAGGACGGAGCCGCTGCACCTCCTCCTCTTCCTCCTCTTCCTCCCCTCCTCCAGCCACTGCTGGAGTTCAGCTCCTCTTCCTCGCCACCGCTAACCAGGAGACAAAACATCAAGGAGCTCCTGCTGCGTTTCACACATTGAATAAATATAAATCAAACTCATATCAATTTTAGGAGGCAGGTGAGTGATGGAGAAAAGAGAGACAGAGCGAGGGAGTGAGGGAGTGAGGGAGTGAGAGAGCGAGAGAGCGAGGGAGCGAGGGAGCGAGGGAGCGAGGGAAGGCGCTCCTGCAGAGATAAGATGGTCTTCTCCCCTCAAAATGAGTTCATTAGGAGAGCGAGGGAAGAAAGAGGAGAGGAAGAGAGGCGGTGGCGGTGGTGACTCAAGGTTTCACTGATGATAAAGGTCTGGAGCGACAGAGTGGAGGAGGAGGAGGAGGAGGAGGAGGAGGGGGGGGGGAGCAGGAGTTTCATTTCCTGTTCTTCAGAGGCAGATGCAGTATCAGCTGATCAAGAGGAGAAGAGGGGGGGATGAAAGACAGGTGGGGGTGGAGGTGGGGGTGGGTGGGGCGGCCGGGGGAGGGGGGGGGCAGAGGAGGAACAAGTTGAAGCAGTGAAATGCCAGGAGGGGAAAAACAAGAGTGACCCTTGAGGATCAATGACTGCTGCTGGCAAGAACCTGTTGACCAGCAGACCAGCTGTGTGTGTGTGTGTGTGTGTGTGTGTGTGTGTGTGTGAGGGTGGTTCAGAGGTTATTCACAGTGTGTACTTCAGTAAAAGCATGGATACTGGCGGCAAAAAAACAACAAAAAAATACACACATGTTTTTTTGGAGGAAGCTGGAGAACCTGGAGAGAAACCAGTAGACACCTGGAGAACCTGGAGAGAAACCAGTAGACACCTGGAGAACCTGGAGAACCTGGAGAGAAACCAGTAGACACCTGGAGAACCTGGAGAACCTGGAGAGAAACCAGTA
>CM020510.1:775272-805272 GCA_009823395.1 Thamnaconus septentrionalis | reverse complement strand
TGAGGAGTGAGGAAGAGTGAGAGGAGTGAGGTAGAGTGAGGAAGAGGGGGAGGAGTGAGGAAGAGTGAGAGGAGTGAGGTAGAGAGGGAAGAAGAGGGGAGGAGTGAGGAAGGGTAAGTGAGAAGAGTGAGAGGAGAGGAAGAGTGAGGAAGAGGGGGAGGAGTGAGGAAGAGTGAGAGGAGTGAGGTAGAGTGAGGAAGAGGGGGAGGAGTGAGGAAGGGTAAGTGAGAAGAGTGAGAGGAGTGAGGAAGAGTGAGGTGAGGTCTTGTCTTGGACGTGTCTTTGTTTAAGAGTAGACAGCTTTTAAAAAAAAAAAAACAGAATAAAAATGCAATGAAAATACAATGACTATGAATGAATGAATGGATTCACTGATGACTGAATGTCAGTGTGCTACCTGTTTGAAGGTGCCTCTGGCAGTGAGCAGGTAGAAGATCATGTAGGCAGGCACACAGATGAAGGAGGAGACCCCGATGCAGTAGCCCAGCACGGTGGTCCAGGGTGGGTAGTGGTAGTCAAAGAGCCGCACCTCCGGAGGGAAGGCCAGGAAGCTGATGATGATGAACTGGGGAGAAGAACCAAAGCAGCGCACTTTAGTTCACTCCAGCGTGTGTGTGTGTGTGTGTGTGTGTGTGTGTGTGGGCTGACCAGCAGGAAGCAGGGACAGATGGCCACCCAGCAGACCCTCCAGAAGCAGCCTGGGTAGAAGCCCAGCATGACCTGGATGTCACTGCAGAAGCGGTTGGTACCTGGAAGCAGACAACACACACATCTTAAGACCAGGTGTCTTTAGACCAGATGTGCAGCATCAGTTCCAGCAGTGAGGTCTACAGCATGAGTTCAGACTGGAACCAGTGGTCCACCACTGCAGAGGTCTCCAGAGAAAGACTGCTTTAAATCCAAGAAGCTCCACCAGCGGACTGAGGGCAGGTGTCAGTGGTTACCGTAGAACCAGGAGACGGCCACCACCTCCAGCAGCACCACGGTGATGACGGCCGGCCCCGTGGCGTACTCCTCAAACAGCTTCACCACAAACGCTCCGCCCTGCACAACAACAGCAGACACGCAAAGACAAGAAGAAGCAGGAAAGTTTGTTGTGTGTTGTTTTTTCATTTCAATGACAGAGGCCCAGAATTGTTGGTCACAACTTCACCATGAACTGATGAGAATAACGGTGAGGGATGCACCGATACCAGCGCTGGTTATCTGTACCCATACCAGGGTGGAGTACTCTGCTTGTACTGGTGAAAGTACTCCCGTGATACCCGACACCAATACAAGCTGTATATTATGTATGTATATGACAGTTTTGTTCAGTTTTGTGTTTGTACTGCAGTGAAACTCGTCACAGTCGTCCCCATGTTCGAGAATTGCGTTTCTCAACTGGTGGGTGGCAACCCAAAAGTGGGTCGACGGGCTGTTTTGATTGGGTCGCGGCTTTATGAGCAGTATTCTCTAATGTGTAACGGCCTTATGGAGTACTCTGTACTGGTACTCGTATAGAGTACTGGTACCCAGAGTGACACTGCGCTGTGAGTGGGTGCTCTCTCTGCTGTTGTGTAGCGGCCACTCACATAGGTGAGTGTGGACAGGGCTCCCAGGTAGCACACACACACCAGGCCCAGCACAAACTTCTCGCGCTTCTTGACCAGGACGTGAGGGTACTCGTCCAGCATGGCCGTGATCACCCCCTCCAGGCCGGCAAACTGCACAGCGGGAAACAACAAGCACTTCACACACTGGCACCAGGGGACCAGGTGTCTGGTAGTAGAGCAGACATCACAATGTCAAGAAGCAAGACACTTTCTATGAAGGTATCATGAATCATGAGTGCCTTATGAAGGAGTTATAATGCCTTTATAAAGCATTATAATAACACATGTCGAATATTCATCATGATGTCGGACAATTTATGTCAACATTTAGAAATAAGAGTGTGGATATAATGTGTTCTACGCTCATCATGCGTATTGTTTAATACCTCCAGGGAAAAGTGATGCTGAAGTCCTGGATGTTATTACCATGTTGTAACAAGCAGTTATCAAGAGAATGATTTAGAGGAAAACATGAGTGCCTTTATAAGACTTATAAAGACACTATAATGCCTTTATAAGGCACTCATAATGCATCATGCAATAGACCTTCATGGAAAGTGCCACCAAATCATGAAATCCAGAAGAAAGCAGTTATCAGGACAGTTTGTGTTTAATATCCTCAGTCATAAGACGGTGAGGCAGAGCGAGCGCTGATTCTACTCTGATAATCAGCTTGATCAGAGCTGCTGCTGCTGCTGCTGCTGCTGCTGCTGCTGCTGCTGCTGCTGCTGGTGGTCTCTGCTTGACGGATAATAAAAACAAGGTTGAGGAAAGATTATATCCTGTCCTGTTTTATTATGATTGCTATCCCTGGCTGTTGCACAAACTGAATCAGTGAGGTGGTGAAGTTTGTGGAGAACACACAATGATTGGACGACTGACAGAGAAGCACCTCCCCTGCAGCTGTCAATCAACACAGGTCAAGACAGATTAAAAACCCAGCACCAAAGCAAACAATATTTCCCTGAAAAATGGTCTTTAAACACAATAAAATATTTATTAGATCTGTGATGTGAATGAATAAGACTTCAACTTCTGTAGATGACACTCACACACAGCGTTTCTGAACTGGTGGGTCTTAAAAATAGTATTTTCCATATATTTATTTATAGGAGAACTGAGAGAGAGAGAGAGAGAGAGAGAGAGAGAGAGAGAGAGAGAGAGAGAGAGAGAGACGAACCGTGCTGTCCAGTCCCAGCATGATGATCATGAGGAAGAAGATGATGGAGAAGAACGTAGCTGCAGGCATGTTGGCTATGGCCTCGGCGTAAATGATGAAGAGGAGGCTGGGACCTTGAAGAACAACAAGGAGAACATCAGGAGGAACATCAGGAGGAAGTGTTTTTATCTCTCGCTCTATTGTTCTGATCTACTGTGTGTGTGTGTGTGTGTGTGTGTGTGTGTGTGTGTGTTCCTGTGTGGTCCTACCAGCATCCTTGGCCACAGCGTCCACCTCTTGCTGCCTCATCTCAGCCATGTAGCCCAGCACGGTGAAGATGACGAAGCCAGACAGGAAGCTGGTCAGACAGTTGATGGAACTGGTGACCAGAGCGTCTCTGTGGTGGAGAGACAAGGAGCTTCAGTGGCAGGAGGACCACCACCACCATCGGAGCTGCACTGGAAACTCACTGGCATCTTCTTAAAGGTCCAGTGTGTAAAATTTAGATTCATTGATGATTTTTACATCGGTAAAAACTTAACATACTGCTCATAAATACATTAACAACAGTGTATACTGGCAGTATACACTGTTAGCTGCCATCTTGCACCAGCATATTTCTAAGGAAGCCTGGTGTGGACAATCCAGCTGCCTGGCAGCAGAGTGTTTAGTCTTTAGGCTGAACGCTAGGGGGCGTCCTCAAATAAACCAACCAAGAAGAAGAAGAAGAAGGTGGAGCAGGTGTCCAGGTTTGGGTGCACAGGGCCACCGAAGTTCACTGGCAAGTTCAGGAGAGGGAGAGAGAGTGAGGGACAACTGCAATCTAAAATGTAACCACAAGATGTCGCTGCTTCTTTTTCAAAAATCTCCAAATATTTCCACACTGGACCTCTAGTGAGCAGTGAGGAACATGTCTTCCTACTTGTAGCAGTTGTTGTGAAAGGGGTTGTAGCTGGCGAAGGCCAGGAGCACACCGAAGCCGGGGCCCAGTGAGAAGAAGATCTGAGCCGCTGCATCGATCCAGACCTCAGAGAGTCCAAGACCAGAGGGACACAGTGAGCCAAAGATCTCACAGACATGACTGAAGACTGAAGACTGACTGAAGCACTGAAGCACTGAAGGTGAGATGTTCTTACGGTGGTGCTGAGCAGCTTCTCCCAGTCAGGTTTGAGATAGAAGACCACGCCCCTCCAGGCCCCTGGCAGAGTGGCCCCACGGATGAGCAGCACCAGGAGGACCACGTAGGGGAAGGTGGCAGTCACCCAAACCACCTGAAGAAGAAGAAGAAGAAGAAGAAGAAGAAGAAGAAGAAGAAGAAGAAGAAGAAGAAGAAGAAGACGGGGGTGAAGGTCATGTTGGACTTGTTACTACTAACAATATCATCATCTCGCTTCTCATAGCAACACAAACAGGAAGAATGTGTTGGAGCCACGCCGGCGCCCCCTATCTGCTGTTACCTTCCCAGACGTCTTGACTCCCTTCCAGATGCTGAAGTAGACGATGGTGAAGATGAAGAGCAGGCAGAGGGCCAGTTGCCAGCTGACAGAACCCAGCTGGTGGAGGCCTGGAGAGAGGTGGACCTGCAACACCTGGCGGCTGCAGGGGGGGGGTGCAGAGAGGGGTAACAGTCAGGTAGGAAATAAATATCATAGTGAGAGTAAGTGACAGTCAAATTAAGGAAAAAATGAAGAAGAGAAGTCAGAAAAAAATAAAAAGGGAAAAGTTTGTTGGAAAATAAATATGGAAGTGAAAGTCTCAGCAAAAAGAAGGAAAGTAAAACAAAAATTTGCGTGTTTAAAAAATTAAAAATGACAGGAACAAAGAAAAGTGATCAACGATGAAAGAGAAAAAAAAGTGGAAAAGATTTATAACGTTTGAGGGTATGGAGTTGGAATGAAGAAGATAAATGGAGCCTCTTGGCTGCAACTCAAGCCAGTTTGACTGCAGCAGAGCTCCAGGAGAGGAGCTCCAGCAGGACAGCAGGAGAGGAGCTCCAGCAGGACAGCAGGAGAGGAGCTCCAGCAGGACAGCAGGAGAGGAGCTCCAGCAGTGCTGCAGGAGAGGAGCTCCAGCAGAGTTCCAGGAGAGGAGCTCCAGCAGCGCTGCAGGAGAGGAGCTCCAGCAGAGCTCCAGGAGAGGAGCTCCAGCAGGACAGCAGGACGACGCTGTGTGAGGTCAAAGCTTAAGTACACAACTCTTGACTGATGGTCAAAAACAGGAAATTCTGGCGCCAGAGTGACTGCTGGTATTTGCTCATTTTCAATGTGTAGGAAAAGTCAAGTCAAGTGGTCCAACCCATGGTTCCGTGTCAAAGGAAGGTCGGGGCTGCGGTGTGGGGAGCCGCTGATAAGAAGCAGCCAAAGGCTAAAATAATAAGTCATGTCCTGTCACATGGTATCATCGCCACACTATACAAGTAAACATGAGCTCGCTGAGTGACGTCAGTCCACTAGAAGTTGTGAAATATGGAAGATAAATAATGAGAGCCAGTCCACTGATACCACTGGCCAGCACTGTGGAGGCAACTGCAGCTTCAATGAGGTCGATGGAGAGAAATGAAGATGAAACAAAACACACAGACAGAGCTGAACTTGACCCTCGGGTCTTCTCTGTCAAGGCTTTTGTTGGCATCTCAACTCAGCGGCTCTCATCAGACCAACCCACCAGCGAGTGCTCTCTGTCATATCACTGCTGTGACTTCAAAACTAGATCAAACTCTTTCACACTTTCTCTATTCCTGCCCACACAAACACAAACCTTTCACTGCCGTGTAAACTGACGAGACCATTGAAAATATCGGAATCCTTCCTGGAAGTCTCCAGCCTCCACCTTCTGGTGACGGAACGCAGTCGCCAACATTCCTTTAAAATCCCAGGAAGTCTAGAAATCCTGGCTAAATCCACAACAACATCCTGGTGATTCTGTCTGCCCGGCTGCTGAGGAGATGGAACTTATCCATGGCTGGAGACTCATCACATGACCTTCATACAGGGAGCTGGTGGAGCAACACTCAGTGTCCAGTTGACATCATCACTCAGACTCAGTGACTGAGGCCACTGGCTGAGGAGATGTTCAGAGATTCCTCAGCCAAGTTTGAATCAGTCCACCAGCACTGAACTGTGAGAGCTTCAGCTCTGCTCCACTGAACACTGACTCATGAAACCAACCAGACGACAACCAAGCCTATGGAAAATAACTTTATCATATTTAGGGGAAAATCTTCTCTTCTCAGTATGTTTAGAAGACCTGGCCGCCCTGACGGCGCCCCCACTGGACGTCAAACTAAGCCTCCACCAGCGCCGACTCACGTGTAGAACTCCTCGGCCGGGGAGGTGGAGGAGTTGGACCAGGAGACGTTGTGGTCGGTGGACATGTAGCTGTTGCAGTTGGCTGTGTTCCAGCGGTTGTTGCAGTTGCTCCAGGGCAGCGTGGACTGGAAGGACGACAGCAGGTAGTACAAGGCCCAGGCCATGATGGTGTTGTAGTAGAAGGCGATGTACAGCGCGATGATGCAGATGGCGAAGCCGATCCCTGCGCAAGTGCAAAAAAAATAAATAAAAATGTCAGCAGCACAACAAAGCCAAAGCGGATCGAGCGAGAACTTCAGTGTTGTGGTCCAGACGGCACCGACCGAGACCAAGACATCATCAAGACTAGAGAACATCGAGGTGGAGACCGGACCAAGGCTGAAGATATCAAAGAAAAATAATAACAAAACAGACCAGTATGTTTTTTCAATTCCAGTTTGCTTCTAGATGGAAGAGCAGCAACATCTCTGTCCAGCCAGGTGTCTTTCAATCATTGCCTTCAACATTCTGCTGCTTTGCCAAATATTTTCAACCATTTCCAACAACTTTGCTTCATAAAATTAAAAACAAAAATCAATGAACAAGGTATAAGGGGGCCGGGTGTCACTCTGGGTGTCACCACCAGGGTGTAAAACAGCAGCAGCTGGATTCTTTTCTGTTATTATCGTGTTATTACAGTGTTGGCTGAGTCTCCACTGGTCTGGTTCAAAAACCCCCAGTCCTCCCAGTCCTTGACCCAGACCAGACCCAGTAAAAATGCGTCCGAGTCCATGACGAGACCGAGACCCTTAAAAAGTGTCCTGGAGACCAGGACCACCCTCCAGGACTACAAGACCAGAGCAATGAAACTGGTCTTCTTCTCCTTCATGAAGCCTCAAGGCAACGTTAAGTTAGTTGACTGTGTGAAGCTGCTGGAGTGGAAGCTGCCGTCAGTCTCTCAGCAGACCTTCAAATATAGAAATAAAAACCCCATCAGTGGAGTTTTTAAGCCAATTCAAGTTACAGGTGGAGAAGTGCATGGCATTTCAGAACAAGACAATTTACATCCTATCAGATTTCTCAGCATTTGGCATTTGGGATGGAAATGTGACTATTTACATAACAGAGAATCCCCACAGGACGCAGCAGACACTATGGATGCACTTCAAGAGCTGCTGCGGGTTCCAATCTCACCTCCTTCCCGTGGCTTTGCTTCCCTCGCTCCCCTCTTTTTTACCCTCGGCAGCTTTCTAAGCCGCCTGCGACTCGGTGCTGCTGAACTGCGAGCGGCCTCTCCTCTGTTTTACCTTTGAATATGGGGCAGATGTGTTTCCAGATGGAGATGCAGCCGCTGTGGTGGAACTGGCCCAGCGCGAGCTCCATGTAGAAGAGAGGCACGCCGCCAAACACTGCCATCAACAGGTAGGGAAGCAGAAAGGCACCTGGGGGAGGGGGGGTGGGGTCATGGAGTCAGATCATTGCACTCTTTGGAAATACTTTGGAAGTACCAGTCATTGTCAAAGCACCAGGAACACACTGCTGGAACCATGCTAGCGTTGCCATCGGCGCTGCACTGCTCTCCAAAAACCAAAGGAAAAAACAACAACAACAACAACAACAACAACAACAACAACAACAACAACAACAAGACGTCAAAAAGAAACACAAAACACTGACGACATGAGAAGACGGTTGGAATGAAGGAAGCAACTCAACACCACAACTAGAGGCCACAGGGAGCAGCAACAGGTGGAGGCGGAGTCACATCTTGGAATCTGTGGACCTTCAGAGGTTTCATATCACACAACATCACTTCCATCCTTCTACACATGGATTGCATCATCAACCTGAGCTGCGCATGTGCACTTTTGTAGCTGTGTGCGGGTGGGCCACTGTGTGTGTGTGTGTGTGTGTGTGTGTGTGTGTGTGTGTCACCAGTGAGAAGATAAGAGGTGATTGAGCAGCTGCCTGCCAGACAGGTTATTAAGGGAGGAGGGGGGGGGCGAAGCCATTCTCATAAAAAAGCACAATTAATACTGTGGCCTCTATCAAGCCCCCCCCTCCCACACACACACACACACACACCCCAGTCCTGAGCTCCACTGCGAACACAGGAAATTGCAAAGATTTTATTATTGCAAATTCAATAAAAGCACAAAGGCCTGTTTTCTTCTAGGTGAGGACTGCAGTTACCCAGCAGCAGTACCCCCCACCCCCACCCGCCTAAACCCCACCCACCCCCCGCCCACACCCCTCCCTAGCTTTTGCAAACATCTCCAGTGTCAGCCGGTACCAGCTGATGTTGGTCCTCAGCCATCTTCTCAGCCTCCTGCGTCACTGGCTGGACATGAGGATCTTCTCAGCCGTCAAGCAGAATCTTCTCTGGAACATCTAACAGTCCTGAAGCCGAGTTCATTTCTCACGATTCACTGATTGCGAGTTCATTGGTCCAATTCAAATCACCTCCACAATCTTCTCAAGCACTTTTAATGCAACTTTGGCCCAGAAACATTTTTTGCCTTTTTGTTGATTGTGTACTTGTGTGTGTGTGTGTTCACTCGACAAGTGTGTGTGATGATTTTTACCATGAGTGTAAACCTGATTGGTCAACTTGAGTTTGGTTGCTCCAGTTTTTTCAGTGTTACTCTTCCAATCCAATATTTCTCTACTGAAATAAAGACTGGAATTCATCTTCTGCTGATTACAGACAGTCTGTTTTTTTTCTGCCCCCCCCGCCTCCAGTTCCCCTCCTCCACCACCATGTTCCCTCCTTACCTCCACCGTTCTGGTAGCAGATGTAAGGGAAGCGCCAGACGTTCCCCAGGTCCACAGCGTAGCCGATGACGGAGAGTAAGAAGTCCATCTTCTTGCTCCAGGTCTCCCTGGGCCTCTCCAGGCTGGTCTGCTGGACCACCAGAGTCCTGAGGCCCCCCAGAGGAGCTGAAGAGCCCAAGGTGGTCCCTCCAGAGGAGCTGGTGGCACCAGCAGCAGCAGCAGCACTGGCAGCAGCTCCCTCCTGGAGAGTCTGAGGGGGGGAGACGGTGAAGCCGTTGGAGACCTGCTGTCCTGACTCTGCGCTGCTGCAGTTCTTCAGCGGTTCCTTCTCCGCTGGAGGAGCATCGGACGGCGTCGCTGGGCCGTCTCCCGGCTCCTCGCCCACCAGCTTCTCCCTCTCGTCGTCCCTCTGAGCCTCGTCCTTGTCCGCGGGCGACACGCTGGCCATCATGATGTCTTCGGCCTCCATGGTTGGGGGTTGTGGAGCTGGTCAGTGGGTTAGAACTGCCTGGAGGTTTCCACCAACGCTGAAGGAAATGCGGCGCTCCGGTCTGACACGGAGCCCATCGGAAGGTGAAACAGTTCGGTGAGAGTCAAGGACGAATGTGGCTCATGGATTATCCTTGCAGCTGCTCCCCCTGCTGGCACAGGTGAAGGAGGGAAGAAGGAGAGAAGAGAGAGAGAGGCGTGGAGTGAGGGTGCGGAGATGTTCCGAACACAAGGACCAAGGAAAATAAAGCCAGAAGAAAGATGTGTTTGAACAAGATGTGGACACCATAAAAAGTGAGGAGAGACTTGGATCCACTCCTCTTCCTCTTCTTCCTCCTCTTCCTCCTCTTCCTCCTCCCGGACACTCAGCAGTGGAGGAAACTGCAACACACGGAGAAGAGAGAGGAACAATCGGAAGGTCACCACAACTTCGGAATTCTGTGCGAAACCACGAGACGACGGAAGCCGAGAAAACCTCACCCTTTCGTTCGGTGACAGTCTGGACCAGCGATGGGCAAACTACGGCCCGAGGACCGATATGCGGCCCGTTAAGCTTTTTAACCCGGCCCACCGATATTAAGAAATGATATTAACAGTCAGGAAGTCGGAAAACAGCTGCATTTCCTTCATGTTTTCAGTGTTTTCAGAGGCAGTTTGGCAACAGGTTTTCTCCATGTGATAGAACCACAACACTCCATCCATCTGCTGCTGCTCCGCTACCCCCCTCTCTTAGACTCTGTGACATTTGTTCAATTACATCATCAGTCCACATGAAACCAACGGTGGCCGCTGGTTTTTAAACACTTTGGCCAGTTTGAAGTTTCCTCTTCAAAGAGCAAAGAAATGAACAGAAACTTTACCAAACGTTGGACTGAAACGATTGGTTTGGGTTTCCTCCTTCTTATCTGCGCATGACGTCACGTGTGAAGCGTGTGTGATGAGCAGCTGATTAAAGGCCTGACAGACGCAGCGAGCGCACGGCTGCGTGTCTGCAGGAAGACGATGGAGCTGCAAACACGCAAGGAAAAATAAAGAAAGAACAAAGAGGGGGGATGAAAGCCTTCCTCAAGCAGGAATATAGGAGAATATACGGACAAACAGGCGGTGCAGTCAGTCGCTGTGCAGTCAGTCATTGTGCAGTCAGTCACTGTGCAGTCAGTCACTCTGCAGTCAGTCACTGCAGTCAGTAGCTGTGCAGTCAGTCACTCTGCAGTCAGTCACTCTGCAGTCAGTCACTCTGCAGTCAGTCACTGTGCAGTCAGTCAGTCTTCATGGAGTTCTCCTTTAAATTTGATTGAATTAATACGCTGTATAATTTAAACAGAATACACTTATTCTATATTTACACTCACATATATATATGTCCATATATATATGTCCATATATGTGTATATTACTTTTCCAGACTTTGTTTCAAGAAAATATGGCACACAAAAGTCATTAAAAAAAAGTGCACAAAGTGTGAAAGTGTGTTCAAAGTATTTGCTGGTGTAATGCGTGAGTATGAAGGCTGTATTGTGCATTAATATCAGTTTTCACATCATCTCAGCGTCGACTCCATCAGCCAGAGTGGCGTCACTGAACAACCCTGACCACCACAAGTCCTCCTTCAGTGTTTGCATCCAGCTTTGCCCTGCAGCAACGAGGTTGCCGGTTTGATTCCCGGGCCTGGAGCCTTCCTGGTGCACTGATTGATGTTCCTCCTGTGTGTGTGTGTGTGTGTGTGTGTGTGTTCTATCTGTGTCCTCCAACATGACTGAGACTTGAGGATCAGCGGAGATAGAAGATGCAGGGATGTGAGTTTCTAATCACTGTGAGATTCCTCTGAGGTCAATCTTGATGATCAATAACGCTGCAGCCGTCATGTGTGGGATGATACGCACTGTACGCAGTTGGATTTTTTTTTTTTTACTTTAATTTTTTTTTTTAAAGAACCCAAATTGTTTTGGCTCTACATGAAGACAAACTTGAAGCACAAATTTTTCAAATGAAGGAATTTTGGCAAGAGCAGGATAAAAATTTTTTTGTTCTATGATAAAATCACATGGTCATTTGTAATAGATATTTAAAGCGTGTATTATAATTTTTTTTTTATTATGAACAATAGTGACTGACCGAACAACATCTCATATATTGGGGAAGATCTCGACAAAAGACGAAACCAACTGCACAGGTCATTCAAATCAAACCACAAAAAAACCCCAAACTACCCCAAAGCCTCGAAATTGAAGAAAAAAAAAAACTTTCTGTCAACAGAAGAGCAAATTTCATTCTCTCTTTAAATAGAGAAATGGATTTTAAGAGTAACACAGCTGATAAAAAGAGGACAAAGATGGTTATTAGCAGGAAAAAACTGCAGCACCCAAACTCAAGTGGACAAATCAGATTTAAACCTGAGCTCAAAATCACGAGACACAAACACACAAGTCAACAATCACCAAAAGAAGACAAAAAAAAAAGAAAATGTGGTCAAAGTTGTATTTTGTACATTACCTTCAAACAGGAGAAGTTTCTGAGAAACTGAAAAGAGAAGCAGCAGCAGCAGCAGCAGCAGCGGGTAGTTGTTGTTGTTGTTGTTGTTGTTGTGCGGCGGCGACGGACAACTTCACACAATCCTGCGACGTCGGACAAAAAGAAAAACGAAATAAAAAGTTGTGAGAGAGACGAAGGGATGGAAGGATGGAGGGAGGGAAGGAGGGATGGTGCAGGCTGCCTCTCCTCCCTCTGCTGCTGCTGCAGCCTCACCAGCTCCCTCACTTCTTCTCTCCTCCTCCTCTCTCTCTCTCCCTCCCTCGCTCCCTCATTGTTCCTCTCTCACCACACACACACACACACGCACACACACACACACACACACACACACACACTGGGGTTCGAGGTGTGTTGAAACAGAAGATCCCAGTTATGCTGCGTAATAAAAACCTGCTAAAAAAAAAAAGAAACCTTTCTTCTCGTTTTGATTGGCCAATCAGAGCAAAGCTTGTAGCCGTGTGCAGATGTATTTGACCGAGCTGGAGGAGCACCAGGCACCAACTCACTGCATCAAACTGACCTCAAGTTTACATCTCCAGTGTCAGAACTGAAGCAGAACAAGTAGTGAGCTTCCAACAGGAGAAGTTGGAAGTGTTTCAGACCGTTTGCTTCCGTAATTCCTTCTTTATTGATGTTAAGCTGTTGACCAGTAGCAGTGAGAAGCCTGGTCATATATGTGCATATTCAAAATAAAAAAAAATAAAAAAGCTTCCTGCTATATTAGATAGATTTAAATTTAATTAAAACTATGAATCAACAATAACACAAACAAGAAAAAGTTAAAGACATCTTATGACATCACAACCAACATGTGATGTCATTTATCCACCTGGCTTTCTCACACTGGAGTCGTTAAGTGAATTTTAAATAGAAACACATTTTTATAAAACCTGCACCATTTGATTTTTTATGAATGTAGGGGACATTGTAGAGGACATTGAAGAGGACTCTGTAGGGGACATTGTAGGGGACATTGTAGGGGACTCTGTAGGGGACTCTGTAGAGGACTCTGTAGGGGACTCTGTAGGGGACATTGTAGAGGACTCTGTAGGGGACATTGTAGAGGACTCTGTAGGGGACTCTGTAGGGGACATTGTAGGGGACTCTGTAGGGGACATTGTAGAGGACTCTGTAGGGGACTCTGTAGGGGACATTGTAGGGGACTCTGTAGAGGACTCTGTAGGGGACTCTGTAGGGGACTCTGTAGGGGACATTGTAGAGGGGACTCTGTAGGGGACTCTGTAGGGGACTCTGTAGGGGACTCTGTAGGGGACCTGTAGAGGACTCTGTAGGGGACTCTGTAGGGGACATTGTAGGGGACATTGAAGGAAAAGAGGAGAAGGAAAGAGCAGCCAAGACGCTCCTAACAAGAACAACAGCAAAATAAAATGTTACTTTCCAAATGCAGGAAAAATACATCAGAGTGACAACAGCAACAGCAACCATGGTGTTGACTGGTGGTGTTGGTTCCTGAGGTGGACCTGGAGCCACTCTGGCAAACCATCAACTGAAACTAAACTAATGAAACTAAAATATTGACACTCTTTAAACTCTATAAAGACGTCTTGTCTTTCTGCTGTGTGCTGGCTCCATTTGCATTGTGCACTGTGAGACGCAACCAACACACTCACAGCAAACACACACACGTTGTAGCCGTGTCACACAGGCTGGAGCTAATCCCCGTTAGCCCTCATTAGCACAGCGTCGAGTGAACAATTCAGCTGCATTTTGCAGTGAAGCAGCAGATAAAAGCGACACGCAGTGAAGATAAAGAAATGAAATGAAGACTGGAGCCCTGCAGTGAGGGGGAGGCGGCTTCCTTCAACCAGTGAGTTTGCAGCGTGGCAGTGAGGAGAGGAGGGTGGAGCCACTGCTGAGGGGCAGGAGTGCCTGGATCAATACAAGGTGCTTGAATCAATACAGGAGGAGTTTGATAAACTGCTTATCAAGTCTGCAAGGGTGCAACTCTGGCAAAGCGTTGTTGACTTTCAGCTGCGCTCATTAGTGAGTCTTTGTGTCAGTCACTGCAACAACACAACCCTCACTTGACCCAAGACTTGTGTGTCAAAAAATGTCAACAAATTGCTTTGAACTTGGTCTCTCTCTCCCTCTCTCTCTCTCTCTCTCTCTCTCTCTCTCTCTCTCTCTCCCTCTCTCTCTCTTGTAAGACCTGTCGACTCAAACGTGTTTACTTTTGAGTATTTTGAGTCAATAAGATAAAAAGCTAAAGTAAGTGATGTTAAACCATGTAGCACTTATCAATGAAGAATCACAATGCACCATACAGCAGTGTTTCTCAACTGGTGGGTCGCGACCCAAAAGTGGGTTAGCGGAGCTGTTTTGACTGAGTCGCGGCTTTGTGGGCAGTGTTTTTTTTTTTTTTTTTAAAAGGAAATATAATATATATATATGTATGTATGTAGAATTACAATTTGAATTTCAAGCTTTTTATGACCACAATCTATGATAAATAAAATACGCAACAAAATTTACGGCTGCCGTGACATCAGCAAAATTTACAGAGAGGTCATCAAAGTTGAGCACAGACAAAGAGAGAGAGAGAGAGAGAGAGAGAGAGAGAGAGAGAGAGAGAGAGAGAGAGAGAGAGAGAGAGAGAGAGAGAGAGAGAGAGAGAGAGAGAGAGCGCCCCCAACAGACACCAACCTGATCAAATTATGCAAAAGCATAAGTTGTGAGCTGATGGAGTCCTCGGTGGTGCTGCTGGTGGTGGTGGTGGTGCTGGTGGTGCTGGTGGTGCTGCTGGTGGTGGTGGTGCTGGTGGTGGTGCTGGTGAGGAGCTCCGCAGCTTCTTTCCTACTTTGCTCTACAAGTTTTCTTTTGCTTGACATCAGTCCAGGTCAATGCCGAGCTACGAGGAAAACAAACAGAGTAGATAGACGAGGGAGGGAGGGAGGGATGAAGGGGAAACTGTACAGTGCACTAGTTCACACATTACCCTGCACTGCTGCAAAACCACCACAATCCTTTCACTGCAAACACTGAGTTGTAAAAAGGTGGGATTTTCCTTTTCTTGCTGCAACTACTGAATGCCAGTGGCTCCCTCTTGTGGATAAAGAGCCGCTCTAGCAGGCTCCAGCCAGATAGAGAGGGGGGGGCAGACTGATTCATAAATAAAGTCTCCAGTGTTTCACTGAATCAGTCAGTTCACAGTTTTCATCTCTGCATGCTTGTAATCCCAAATCATCCGAGACCATCGACAGGCAGTAATCAGGCTGACGAGAAGGTATTAATAAAAGGCCTACATGCTGGAATAGATTGACAGCTCTCAAGAGAACATTTTGGAGAGCAGGATAAATCTCAAAATAAAATACTGGAATCCGTTTGGAGAATTAACTGAGGATTTATTTTGTGAATTTTCTTCAACAATCAATCATCCTCGTTCTCCTTCCACCAACGGCAGCACCTGGAATGAACAGAGAAGACAACCGCAGCCAAACTCCAACCACCAACCCGGCGCTGCTCATCACAGGTGTGAAGACAACCTTTCAACTAGACGGAAAGGTCCTTCAACATGTGTTCACTGCAAAAACATCTTTCCAATGGAGTGAGCCTCCAGGTGTAATGAGTGGGTTTCAGTTCTGAGGAGGACCAGGTGAAGCAGAACCTCCAAGAGAACAAGCTGCTCTGTTTGATCAAACAGAACTTGAACCAGGGGAAACAAACCAAGTTCATCTCCAATAAACCCGGTCAGGACCGGTGAAAAATTTTATGAAATGCAAAAATGAAAACTCTAGGTGCTCCATATCGCCACCTACAGGCAAAAAAAACCATCCTGTAGGTGGTTATAAAATAAGCAATACTGTCTGTGTATGTGTGTGTATTGTGAGCCAGATCCCTGTCACACTGATCCCCCCCCACCCCCCCGTCACCCCCAACGCACACAATTAAAACCCCAACCCTCCACTGAGCCGAGCAGCAGTCGGGCCTCCGCCATCCCGCAGGGGAAATTCCCAGAGTTCCTCTCCAGCGTCATCAGCACCTCCAGTTGCTTAGCACTCCGACGTCAAATACTTACAATACAAAAGATGACATGGAACATTTTCCATTTGTAATTTGGTGAGGGTTTTTTTTTCAAACCAGGTGCTCGGAAAAACCTCTGGATCTTCACCAGAGTGGAGATGTTGGAACTCTGTGACACCAAGGAACATCTCACACTGATCCTGGTTCTGGACCGAGCAACCAAAGTCAAATGTCTTCTGCTGAAGACAGGTCAAGCAGGTCAAGCAGGTCAAGCAGGTCAAGCAGGTCAAGCAGGTCAAAGGCTCGGGAACGATGCGATGAAAAGCACAAACGTGGAACTTGGAGACACAAATGGACAGACAGCAGCATAATGTGAGTGGCACAGTTTTAACATTGATCTGACACACACACACACACACACACACACACACACAGCCTTCCAGGATCAATGCGTCATTGCGGTCCTCTGGGCGCAATGGAAGACTGGAGTGCAGTCAGAGAGTGGCAGCAAGGCATGATGGGTGATGGCTGGAACCAGTGGGAGGAGACTAAAGTCATGCAAGTCTAAAAATAGGTAAAAAGATTGCGGGGGGGCGTATTAGGAGATCACGAGGGTTTATAATCCAAAAAGTTGTGCCAGTAGCAGCAGACGAGCTCTCTGACGTTAAACTGGGAGTTGAACTACGCTACACTGACGCTAAACTGACGCTACGCTGCAGAATGGAGCAAAGTTCCTGTGACCACGCCGTCGTGTTGGAATTTAAAGAAGACACGCCCATAACTGAGGTAAGCCTTTACATTACATATATGCATACATGAATGCGAGCAATCTGTTAAATTTCTTTATTTCTTCAACTTTTTAACAAATATGATTTTCCATCTTTTGCGCTACATTGTTGCTGCAAATGTTCCTAGTATGGGATTAATAAGACTTAGAGCTAACCCTAACCCCTAACCCTAACCCTAACCCTAACCCTATTCTCTCGATTTATCAAACAACAGAAATCTCTGAATGTCTCTCTGTAGTTTTTTTGTCCTCAGTGGAATTTCAAACCTTCATTCACAGAGAGAGAGAGAGAGAGAGAGAGAGAGAGAGAGAGAGAGAGAGAGAGAGAGAATGAAAGTGTTGGCCATTCATTTTTCAGGACACGCAATTCAATTCTTTCAATCAGTTATTGACTGGACTCGGTGGAACGAGGGCGAGCATTTTGATTTTTCTGGAATACATTTGGGTTGCGACTCAGACTAGAATCGAACAGAATAGATCTAGACTGGTCTAGTCTCTCTACGTGATATGCAGCTATACCCCATTCGACCACTAGAAAAGGTCCCGAATGACCGAAAAACCAGTAAAAACTGCACCAGTGGTCCTGAGACTCCACCAGTTGAGATCCAGTGATGTCCAGGAGGCTCCTCTTCAGTCCCAGCAGGGGGAGGGGGGGTGAAGGCAAAGGGGTCCATCAGGCTTCTCCTGGTGAGTTGATCAGGCCGAGCGCTGTGTTGATGTTGCGATGTTCTTCCAGATGATGCGTCTCCGCGTGTCGTCCTTGAAGAAGTCGGGTCAGAAGCGGCAGGACGGCGAGCGGCTGCTGCTGCCCCACGAGGCCGTGTACCGCCTGGACTTCCCCAGCCAGGAGCTGACCTTCTCCCGCTGGCACTTCACCCTGGGCGGCCACGGCCGGGTCACCATCACCGGCATCTGCCAGCACTGGACCCCCGACCTCACCCACCTGATGAGCCGCCAGCTGCTGGAGCCCATCGGAACCTTCTGGAGGAACGCCGGAGACCCCGAGGACTCGGAGCTCAAGTGGCTGGAGGCCGACATGCAGGAGTTTGGAGAGAGGATCGCCCAGCTGGCCGGGGTCAGGAAGGTCATGTACTTCCTGTTGGCCTTCAAGGAGCAGGCGGAGGCAGCCAAGCTCCACTGCTCCATCCACTTCAAAGCAGGACAGTGACGCTCCAGGTGACCAGGAGGGGGTCCGGTCCAGCGTGACTGTGGTTGTACGTCTGTCAGTTCAACATGATGTTAGCACCTTCTCAGCTCCTTTAGCAACACAGCACGCAGCACAGACAGCACAGACACTCCTGGATGTGCTGTCTTCTCTCATGGTTCATATTTATGCGCTGAATATATTTAAAAAAGAATTAATGCAGGAGACATTCACACCGTCGTCCAGGGTGATCAACAAGGCTCTATTTACAAGGTCAAAGGTCAAAGGTCCCCCATGTAGCATCGTCAGCTGACCGCTCTGCTCTCTCTGCTTTTGCACGACTCACGACAAATAATGGAAACATTGACTTTGCTGTATGCTTGTGTGTCATCAGTGTGTATCAGCTGCTCCTTCTAGCAACTATTAAACTGCTCCACCTGCTCCACCTCATCCACTTGATGGTCAGCGTTCTTTATTCTCATCCTGGCTTAGGAAGAATTCTTTCAAACTATCCTCTTGGTGCAGTGCAGGAAGCCAGCTGGTCAGAGTGTGTTGTGTTGTTCAGCAGTGGAACCAGTGGCTGACGTCACTGTCACGTTGCATCACTGCTGGGACGACTAAAAATACATTCATCATTGGAACGCCAATCGTTGACCATCGACCTGAAGGCTGTCGGTGTTTCCATTGGTTCTCTCTCTTTGTATGGATGCTGCTGCACTGGGGGAGGGAAGGGGGCGCTCTTGGGTTGAGCAGCACAGCCGTGACTGTTGCTGCTGCGCTGCTGTAGGGACTGAGAGAGGAAAGAGGATCGAAAAACGTTCTATCGACCAGCGCTTCTCAACTGGTGGGTCGCGACCCACTTTTTGGTCGCGGAGCTGTTTTGATTGGGTCGCGGCTTCGCAGGCATCAAGTCATTCTTCTCTCTGAATGGCTGTGTTGAGCTCATCATGTGCACCACCTTCTATTCTTCTGAAGAAGCCAAATGGCAGCTGTCCCAGTCCAATGATTCATCCTAGTCCACTTGATTAGACAATGACAAGATGTTTGACGTCAGAGCTGCGAGCTCACCTGCTGTCACTGAGTCCCGCCCCTTCACCCCTCCACCCCTCCACCCCTCCAGCCCTCTTCCATTAGTTGCCGGTTCAAGGCTGCACATAAGCTGCTTTACTTCACTCACTCTTCTTTGCTCTGTTAAGTCCGTGCAGTTTAATTAACTTCATCACATGTTGACTGGTATGTTTGACACTTCTGTTGGCTCTCCTTTATCTTTTATCTCGAAGAGAACCTGAATTTCTCTCATCAACAACCAACAAAATCACACAGTCTTTTACACTGGAGCCAAGCAAAACCCGAGCATGACCTGGCTGACTGACTGACTGACTGATTGACTGACTGACTGACTGACTGACTGGCTGACAGGCTGCTTTTGAAACATGAGATGGTTTGACCGGCGACGTCTTCAAGACCGTGGCCCAGTGACCAGAGGAACGTCTCCGCCTTCTGCCGTCATGAGGCCAAACATCCACACGGGGCAGCAGTGGGATGTTTTCCTCCAGATGTGGAGCCAGAAAGGGCCAGCCGGGTTCATGGATGAAGATCCCAGTCATCCAACTCCCCTGATGACCTCAGCAGACCCAGTGCCTTGCTGCTTCTGTGGCCTGCGTCCCCAACAACTTGGCAATCTGTATGAACTCCAGAACCACTTTGACCCAGCTGGCCTGGTTCCTGGATGGGTACAGCTGCTTCCAAGGTCCAGTTGCCCCAAATGAACCTTCTACCTCCAGATGACCTGGATGAGTGAGAACCTTCACAGACATCCAGGGATCTTCAGGCAGTTCAGTGGTCTCTGTCCTCTCCCCACCTACCAGGCTGCCTCATCTCCAGGTACTTCATGATGGACCTTGCCTCTTCTGGAGGACACATGGTCCTTGTGACCATCATGGACTACTTCAGCATAAGGGCCTACTTGATGCCGAAGCCGCCAAGAGACCTGCTCATTGGGTCTTACTGCACACCTTCACCTTCATGGTCTCCCTACTGAGGTCACTCCTGAGGATTCCTGCATGCAAGCGTTTGTCCAAGTGTGTCTGCTTGCTTGTGGTTGCCTGGTTGTTTGGCTGTTGGACTGATTGACTGACTTGACCACCAATGCGTTACAGAAAATCTCTGGGCCAAAACTTCAACAACAAGAGATGTGAAGAAAGTGTTGCTCTGGAATGTTCATTGGAAGGATTCCATTCAGGTAGAGACCTTGTTGGCTCCACAGTCTGACATCTGGTGCTGACTGGTGAGCTGGGTACCATGGACACTACACAGTGTTGACTGGTTCAGTATTGCACTACTGAACAGGTAACTGACATGAAGGGAACTGTGTGTTCTCTGTCTGCTAGTTAACAATGTGCTTTCTGCCCCTCTCCATTGTACTCCAGACAGTGTGTCCAAGTCAAAGGAACCTTGCACAGAATTTGCATGTCAATGCATATATAAAAAACACAGGGATACGTGTTACACCCACTAAAATGCTAGCAGACATTTGATCAGACAGAATGTCCATCAATTATTCAGTTCTTTATATTTGGCACCTGATACAATAAGCAGATTTGGAAATAAATTCTGGGTATAGAAGATGGAGAAATGGATGGATGGATGGATGGATGGATGGATGGATGGATGGATGGATGGATGGATGGAGCTTTCAACCCAGTCCCAGCGTGGCCACAGCACCAGACGTGCTCCCACTTCAGTTGTCAAACGATCTCAGTCCAGATATTGATGACATTCAGTGCAAACGGTGTGTAAAATGTGCTGCACCCAAACCAGGGAACGCACTGCGAGCACTCACTGTCGCCTCAGTCCAGTGGGTCTAAACTGCTTCTCCTCTGCAACAGCAGAGAACGATCACAAGTGCTACTGTGCTGTCACTGCCAAAGCAACAACACATACGTGTGTCCTGCAGGAGACCCTCTGTGATTTTGGATTGTATATAGAAAAACATGAGTAAATAATGATGAAACCCGCTGACAATCACGTCGCTCAACATGAAATCTTAAGATTTCAGATCATCAAATACACAAACTAGCAGTGAGTTCCGTTTCTACACTTTCAAACACGACAAATCAACCTCATTCAAAGAGAAAAATCCATGTCGTGCGACGCCTTCATTTGTCTCCAAAAGATTAAGAAGCACATAGATATAGAGCAGAGTAGACCAGCGAGAAGGTCTGGCCGCTGCTCTGCACTAAAACACCCTGAAAACCTGCTGGGAAAACACAGCAAGCAGAGCACCTCTCACCCAGTGCAGTGCCCTGCCTTGTGTCAACTGACCTTTGGATCGCAACCCATGTATGTACAGCACCAGAACCCACGGAGCGCAGCCGTATAGAAGAACCAGAGTGACAGCCGACCAGCAGAGTGAACACAGCCAGCAGGACGGCGCAGCCGCTCGCTGCTTCTCACCTTCAAGTCTTCAGTGGCTGCGCAGTCGTCCTGGTCCACCGCAGAGTCTCAGCTACTGCTGCTGCTGTCCGGCCCGCGAGGTCCGCCTCAGCCCAGTCTGTCTCACCCCAGTCCATCTCACCCCAGTCTGTCTCACCCCAGTCTGTCTCACCCCACCTCAATCACACAAATCACACATGCCTGGGCTTAACAACGGGCCATATTCTTGTTCTGCCGGGCTTAAGACGCACACACACACTCACACTCAGGCATGCACACACACACACACACACACACACACACACTCACTGACACGCGTGCGCACGGCACAACTCGGCTTTAAGTATCCTTTGCTCTAATCCAAGGCTCCTTAATGCATATTTATAAAAGAACTGAAAAAGGCAACCAAGAGAACACACACACACAAACATACATACTCACACACACACACGGATGAATTGCAACCAGGATAAAAAACAAAAAGAAAAAGCAGGAGGTGTTCACCGCTTTGCTCCAAAGTCTTTTTGTTGTTTTACTGCACAGTGGAATCATTTATAAGTCAATAATTACCAGTGTGTGTGTGTGTGTGTAGGTGTGTGTTTCCTGGACAGATAATCACAGTGTGTGTGTCTGTGACCTGATACAAGTCATTTACCAGCCAGACGTCCTGAGCCAATCGGGCGCTGCGCCAGCTGACCTACAGTCAGTCGGTTGTACCTCCACGGCCTGATTCAGCGCAGGAGCAACTCACAGCTCTCAGTTCCAGCCGGCTGAAGAGAAGAAGACATCTAGCCTGCGCTGCTCAGAGCAGAACCAGGTTTCATCCTGCAGCAGGGAGACCAGCAGCAGCAGCAGCAGCAGCAGCAGCAGCAGCAGCAGCAGCACATGAGAATGGCGTGAGCAAACTACGGTTCCAGGAGCTTCTACAGTAGGCCAGCCATGGACAAACTTGAAATTATTTTTTTAAATTATTTGTCTCCTCCTATGAGGTGGCTCACCAAAACACTCCACCCATCTGCTGCTGCTCCGCTACCCCCCTCTGGCCCATTTTACCATCCACTGTGGCCCCACCAGTCAAAACATTGGCCCACTCCTGGTTCCTAGAAAAACAGAAGAAACCACACCAGCAATCATCATTTTTCCACTCCACTAATAAAGAGTCCAGCCTGAGAAACATCCTGGTTCCCTCTGACTGACTGCCTGACTGACTGACTGACTGACTGCCTGGCTGCCTGGCTGGTTCTGCTGCTGCTGTTGGAGCAGCACCGTGTTGTGTCGGGTGTCATTCCAATCAGCATCAGCTCAAGTACTGGGTTAATCCTGGTTGCAACACTCAAATCCAGCCACACACACACACGCACGCATACACACACACACACACGCACACACGCGTGATTAAGGGGTAAAATGAGAAGAGAAAAAAAGAAAAGAAGAAATTCCAGGGAATAATGAGAGCAGAGCAGGTGAGGGAAGATCAACCACGTCTGATTCAACCTGTCAGAGAGAAACTGCAGCAAAATATCATGAGACTCTTCTGCTGTGTGTGTGTGTGTGTGTGTGTGTGTGTGTTTCCAGCAGGGCTGCTCTGCTAACACCAGACTGAAGCAGGTTCAATAGTTGACTCTGCTCTTCCGTCACTGGAACTTCTGTTATAACTGAATCATAATAGACCTCATTTAATATATATATATATATATATATATATATATATATATATTAATATTCTTCAATGTATCTGAACATCTGAGTGAGTGAGTGAGTGTTAAACTCTGGCCCGCAGGCCAAATTTTGCCTAGAGTGTAATTATTATATTGGGCCTGCTGCTATTACACAGCACATGTAGCACTAATACCACAAATCCCAGAATGCTCTGCTGTTCAACCAGGACAGGAGGTTGATTGGAGGATATTATTACAATGACTTCCAACGGTTCATTGTTGTTATTTTATTTCTAAATGTTATCAGCCCGTGGGAAGAGTTCACCGTTGACTTCTACTCACACTCTGAGTTTGGCGGCCTGGCTTGCAGTCTACGCAGACGATCCTGCTCTCTTTCACAGACCAGTGGGACCTTCTGCTGCTTTTACTTTCAAGGCCCAAAAGGAACTGCGATGCAAATGTTTGCTGGATTAACAGCAGCTGTCAACCTCAACCAGTGCTGCTGTGATGGTGAATCACAGCTTGACTGAGAGAGAGAGAGAGAGAGAGAGAGAGAGGAGGATAGATTTACCTTGTAGATGGATAGCTTGACTTTATTAATAGATAAATGTACTTTATAGATAGATGACAGATGTACTTCATTGATAAATGGATAGATAGATGTACTTTATTGATAGATAGATAGATAGATAGATAGATAGATAGATAGATAGATAGATAGATAGATAGATGGATAGATAGAGTAACCTGGTGTCACCATGTCAGTACAACAACAAAAAAAGCCTGACAAACAACACAAGCCTTTGAGTAAAAAAAGGGCAAAAAAACTTTATTGATCTAGAAGAACCGGTTTAATGGAAGGAGGTGTGGGGGGCAGGGTGGGGGGAGGGAAGAGGGCGGAGTCAAATGGATCAGAGGGAGAGGGGGTGGAGCTTCAAGCTGGAAGTGTATGCGCCTGGCGGTGTTATGCCAGCGCCCCCATGGGGTCCCAGGCAGGAAGCACCACGGCCTCCTGCTTCATCACCTCCAGAACCTCTGGCGCCAGGTACTTCCTGTCCACCACCACCTCGTACACGAACTCCGAGAACCAGTCGTCCGTCATGATCAGGTAACCTGCAGGGGGCAGCACACCAGGCTTCACTACACAATCTAGGAGACACATTTTAGCCGTTTCTAACGGAGAAGACATCTTTCTGAAACGCATCTGAAAAACAGAGAGTCTTCAAAAATGGACACGGAAACGCTGCAGTGCTTGTGCTTGGCCTGGTGTGGCGCTGCGAGTAGAGAAGAAGACCTGCAGCAGGACGGTGTGTTTACAGAATTAGCAGCTGGCTAACAACACTAGCCAGTTGAAGACAGCAGAGTGCACACAGGAAGACGGTGTGGACAGTTGAACTTCTGCTTGGAGATTCTTCACAGCTCTGAAGATCCAGAAGAAGCTCTGAAGATCCAGAAGAAGCTCTTAAAAGGTTTTTAGGCTCATGTCCAGAAATGCGACGACTGAGTCGTCAGAGGCACAAACTGCGCTCTGGTAACCCGGCCGTGTTTTGCAACCCAGATGGTCAGATGTTGTAACGCTGGTGCACACCTCCGTCTCCAGATGCTGAATTTCTGACGGAAGACTATTTTTGTCGCTGTCAAATAACCTGCACACCGGCTTTCTCTCTGAAGTCACGGCGAGAAGGAGGCGGTCTAAAGAATCCAGAGGGACTCTGGAGGTCTTCAAGAGCACCAGAAGCCGTCCAGTTGCCCTCACTGAACTGAACCCTGCGACTGATGAGGAGCTGGAGGACTGAGAACCTTCACAGACAGACTGCAGTGGTCGCTGCTTCACCATGAACACATGGAAGACACAACTCGACAACAACAACAACACAGCACTGCACAGCAAAGGTTTAGCTGTGATTGATTGTACAGCGCTCTGGTGTGTGTGTGTGTGTGTGTGTGTTCAATGTTCAACTGTGTCAGTGTTGATCAGTGTTGTGTAAACAGACACACTGATGTGGGAAAACAAAGAGGCTTCAATGAGGACGTCTGTCAATCATTAGGAATCACCACGCCAGCAATTTGACTTCATTAATAATTCATAAAGCAGCAGGACAAGAGGGTGTGTGTGTGTGTGTGTGTGTACTGATGCCACGTAAAAATATAATCCGTGTATTAAAATGGATCAATCTTCATTGGTCACTTGTGAGTGAATCCAGTGTTGCTTTGAGACGTCGCTGCTTCAACCAACCAGCTTCAAGTGCACTTCAATAAAGAAATACTAATAAATCATTTGCATTTCTGAAACTTTGGTTGAGGTCGGCAACAGTTTGACCACTCAGGTTTCAGCTTTGAAAAAATGTAAACAGTGAATTCATTTGTTTTCACCGACTGCTTTCTCCCTTTCTATGCCGACGACATTCTTGTTTATACGCTTCAGATTTGGACGATGGTTTGAAATGGAAATAAATCAAACCTTCGCAGGAAGAGAGCAAGAAGCTTTGCTTGGTTTTTGTTACCTTTGTTTCCACGGTCGTCGCCCCACGAGTTCTCCACCCTCCACTTCTCAAATCCTCCCTTCTCCACCTGAGGGAGGAGAAGAGAGGAGGAGGAGAGAGGAAGAGAATAGAGAGGAGAAAGGAGAAGAGAGGAGGGGGAGAAGAGAGAAGAGAGGAGAAGAAAGGTCAGTTCAATAAAGAGCTAAACACCATGGTGGTCTAGGTGGTTCCCAGGTGGTTCTGGATGGTTCTAGGAGGTTCTAAGAGCTAAACACTGTAGTGGTTCTGGATGGTCCAGGTGGTTCTGGATGGTTCTAGGAGGTTCTAAGAGCTAAACCCCTTGCTGGGGCTTCAAAGACACTGATTTGGTTGCAGCTTTGCTTCATTTTCCATGGACATTACAGCAACCTGTTTTCTCCATGATATCCAGGATAGATGGTTTCCTCCACCACAACACTCCATGCATCTGCTGCTGCTCCGCTACCCTCCTCTCTCTGAGACATTTCACTGCCCACTGTGGCCCACCAGTCAAGCAGTGGGCCCACCCCTGTGTTAATTGCTTGCAGTTATTGGTGGAGGATGGTAGTTTATGGTGACGGGGCTGTGGGTGTGCGCTGGTTGTGTGGCTACCTTGTCTGTGACAGCAGTGAGAATCATTGCGTGGGTCATCAGAGAGTCTCCATAGATGAGTCTCTCCGCCTTGGAGAGGTTCTTCACAGAGACCCCAAACACCAGCTCATGGTTGAACCTGTCAACCAGGACAACAACACACAGATACAGGCTAAATGGAGAGACATGGAACCTCGTGCACTTGTCGTATATAAAAGTCAATGATTTCCAACGTTGTGTGCTGCACTTGTCATTTATTTGGTTTATTCTTATCAGTCAATCACTCAGGTCAAAGGTCGCATGGTTATAATTTGACTTGAGTGCCACATGGGGACTATGGCTGCCCTCATTGGACCGGCTGCCAAAGGAGAAATGCAATCATTCTTTTATGGAGTGCAGAACAGTCGCTCCTCACACTTCAAACACTCACTGACAAGGACGTATAAATATTTACAGGTGCAGTTTGTTATTGTAAATTATTTTCATTTATCAGGTCAATAAACTCACATTACCCCCAACGGTCACACTTTTCAAGCAAATAACGAGGAAAACTACCACAAACACAAGTCAATGAAATGAATTAACGTTAATTACATGAACTGTATCCAAAATGTTCAATAAGTGTCCTTCCTTGTACATCAATTTTTGTATCTTGGATATTTTTGGCTTACTTGGCACTGTGATAATTGATGGCACTGCCTAATGCAAAGAAATTGAATCTAGAGGTCATCACATAATCAACAACTATAAACACTGTAGCAGTTGTAGTTTATGCTCCAAGACTTTCATTTCAAACTATGGAATTGTGCCGTGTGTGTATTCCAGCAACTCCGACCACATATTTATATACATATATATACTTACTGCTGGAGTAGCAAGACCAGAGAGGACTCATTGATTTTCAGAAACACCTCCAGTTCACGTAATCTTTCACACTGACAGCACTGTTTCAGAGTCACTGCAGACCACATGGTGTCATACTTACACATTCATGTCATTGATGCCCAACTTGCCATGGAAATGCTTCCCGACGTCGCAACCAAACCAGACGGCCTGAGAGAAACACAGCAGTGTGAGGTTACACCTGGCAGCAGGCCTGATGCAGTGTTTCCACAGAAGCAGGAGAGCAGACCGACCTCCCCCTCCTTGATGGAGTCAGCCGCAGCCTTCTTCAGCACCTGGATGGGCTGGTTGTTGTACAACGTGCTCTGGCCACCCACCATGTTGCCCAGGAACTCCACGCTGTACAGCTTACCGTAAGGGTTCTGGGGTCGAGGGTCGTTGACGATGCAGACCTGGGATCAGACGGGGTTACAAGCTCAGGAACGGTAGAAGTTGAAGGTTTGACTAGTAACACACATCCACAAAGACACCAATGTTCTTGGTTGAAGGGGCTACGTACTTTGTCTTGGATGTTGTACAGGGGCTTGACGTGCTCCCTGTAGAACTCCTGGGGTGAGAGGGGGCCCATGCGATGGAAGTTCTTGTCCTTGTCCCTGTACTCCCAGCTGATGGTGTCAGGAGGGCTGCCTAGACACACGCTGGCCACCCGGAACACCTGCACAGCCACAAGGATTGCTCTCAGTTCACCTTCCAAGCTAAAACCATGTTCCGATGGCCAACATGTGGTTTGCTGAACAAGGTCGGTCTTGGACCGAGTTGAGCAGAAGAAACTTTATTATTGTCCCCAAAGGCAAAGTGCTACTTCATAGCTTCACAAAACAAGGTGCAGGTTGTCGAGCCCTTCGTGGAATTAGTCAAAGCTTTTATTGAAGACCCAGTTCAACCGCACGGTGACTCTCCTGGCTCAGTGGGAGTAGTGGACTCTTCTGGAGCCACTGAACCTCTGTTCCACTAAAGCTACAGTATCACAGGCAAATGATTTATGGCTCAGCACCACAGCAGACGTTTCCCAGTTTCCCAATATTTGCTTAGCCAACAAATATTGAATACCCCTCCATAAAGATGACATGGGGGGGGCTGACAGTTTTGGACCGCACCAGTATCACCTCAAACATTCCCTCGCATACGCAAACACACACAAAAATACACACATTCAAGCACGACGTTAAAACGAACCCTGCCGCCTTTTCAACACAGGAACGTGAGTTTGACGCACACGGGCAGGAAAAATACACACATGTACTGAATAAACAAACACATCTGTCCAAGATCTCGTCCTCCCCGGACTGTTTTCGTCCTAATTCAACTGCTTTATTTGGACATGTCAGGGGTGCGGCGGGAAGCCAAGGCGTCCAAAGCCCTCGTCCGGCCTGTGTTTTCTCTGCGTCCTCCTGCGCGCACCTTCAGGAGGAACCTGGTGAAGAGGTCCAAACTGCCTTCATCCAGAACAAGAAAACTACCGAGACTGGGGTTGTCAGGCGCACAACAGAGAACAAGAGAGTTGAGTCCAAGACCGAACAAAGTGACAACGCAGTCCCGTTTCCCAGAATGATAGACCCACAGAAACCATACTGGGGCTGAGATGTACAGCAAAAACAGAAGCGGAAGAACACCAGCAGCAGTGGCGCCAATTTGCATTATAATAATGATGATGCAGCAGCACCAGAGCTCGCCTGGCGTTTGAAATCCTCTGAGACTCTTCTGTCCCAGACCAAGACAAAACCAAGACCAAAGAGTTTTGAGACCAAGACCAAGACCACGTAAAAGTGGTCTCAGGTACTCCAACAGTCATTCCCAATCATCATTTTCTCACCTTTACAGTTTTTCTTTCAGTTTTTCAACTTAAACTGAGGTTAAGTGTGCAATATTTGGGGATTTTTCAGAAGTAGTGACTTCAAGTGGGAATCCCTGTCCTCCCTCTGCAGAGTTTGCCAGTGAACTACGGTGCCCCTGCACACTCAAACCTGGAGACCTGCTCCACCTTCTTCTTCTTGGTTGGTTTATTTGAGGACGCCCCCTATCGTTCAGCCTTAAAACTAAACGCTCTGCTGTCAGGCAGCATGGTTTGTCCACACCAGGCTTCCTTAGAAATATGCTGGTGCAAGATGGCAGCTAACTGGGAGCACTGGGGCCAATGAGAACCAGTCTACGGGTGGGAAAACCAAATGACTTTAATTATACTGCAATCATACGTTATACATATTTATGGGCAGTATATGAAGTTTTTACCGATATAAAAATCCTAAATTCAGTTTCCTTGCAGAAGCCCTGAAGACTGTGAGTCCCTGGTGGTGGTAATTCAGCTGTGTTCCCTGCCTCTGGCCCCTCCTGTCTCTTCTCTGCATGGTATATTATATAGGTGTGAGGTAAATCTAACAGGGGCCTGGGTCCAAAGGCAAACAGTGCCAAAGACATCGGGGCAGGATCAATATTGAAACACCTGCCGTCTTGCCCACAGACACATGAATGTGCGACAGAGATGAGGGGGGCGGGGAGGACAGGGACTGGGGGAGGGGCAACTGCTGTTTCTCGTAAACACGACGGATCGAGGTGACTGCTTGTTTGAGTTGCAAGTTCAAAAGCCATCCCATGTACACACACAGGGCCTGCGCTGATATGGTCAGTTCCCTCTTCAACTGGACTGGACTGGAACAGCCCACTGGCTCAGTCTCAGCTCAGTGGCGCCACCAGTCTGAGTCTCCTGAAGGAACAGGAAGCTCAACAACTGCACCAACAACAGCAATGACTGCCAATATGTACAACAGCGCCACATATGTACACACATATATATATATATGTATTGTTGAAATACACCATTGACAGACTCTGCAGTGGGATGTAACATCATTCGGGTTTTTCTGGCTGCTCTGTAGTATTTGCCTGTTGTTTGTTGTCAGTGTCTAATGGACTCTGCCTAAATCCTTGAACTTTGGTAGGAACAAAATGCCAAGAAGCAATTTCCTCCACGCAATAATACTTCCAGACCTCCACTAGTTTTTGTGATAATAACCCCAAGCTAGCATGTGAGTGGCAGGGATGGCCGGGAGAGGGCAGTGGGGGGGGCGGGACAAAGAGTTTGTTCTCAAAACATCCAAGTTAATCAGCAACACGTGTGATCATGGACAAAACACGATGCAAAGAAATTCAAGATGATGTGAGTTTA
>CM020510.1:760272-772772 GCA_009823395.1 Thamnaconus septentrionalis | reverse complement strand
TACATTGTTTCCTCCACCACAACACTCCATCCATCTGCTGCTGCTCCGCTACCCCCCTCTGGCACCCTGGAGAAGCCACTGTGGCCCCAGCAGTCAAACAGCTGGCGCCCCCTGGTGTGTAGAGTGATCTTACCTCCTCCAGCATGGTGTCCATGGCGTCAGAGAGCTCAGCTTTGGTGGCCTCGCTGGCCACCATGTTCCTCAGGCGGAGGCAGTACTCCCTCAGCTGCCACACACACACACACACACACACACACACACACACACACACACACACACACACACACACACACACACACACACACACACACACACACACACACACACACACACACACACACACACAGAGAGAACTGGTGTGACGACGCAATGGTGGCTGAGCTGGAGCAGACTGAATTGTGGGTAATGTCAACACGCACTTTATGATTGAGGATGTCATTCATTCTGCGCGAGGCCTCTGAGCTGTGTGACTCTGGGAAGCATTTCTTTGGAATGACGCCGTACTTTTCTGAAGAGAGGAAGGAGGGAATTGATTTCTGCTGTCAATCTCTGTGCTCCAGTCAGATAGCTCAGACAACTGAGAGATAAGGACACACACACACACACACACACACACACACACACACACACACACACACATATATATATATATATATATATATATATTTGTGTATATATATATATATATATATAAATATATATATACACATATACATACATACACATATATATACATATACACATGTATATATACATATATATATATACATATATATACATATACATATATATATATATATATATATATATATACATATATATACACATATGTATATAGAAACAAACATACATATGTATACATATACATATATAATAAATAAAAACACACACAAAGCATAATGACCAGTTACATTACAGAGTTTAACAAAAATCGCACAATGTTGTGTACTTGCAAAACATGTTGACTGACTGTTGAGGTGAAAAACTGACCAATGAGGTTTCTCTCCTTCTCCAGTCTGACTGGTTTATTCTGGTTTTTGCTTGCTTGTATTTTCTAACTAACGTACCAATTTCATTTGCTTTATTCAATGTTATTATCCTTATAATAATAATAATAATGATAACAATAACTTATTTTTCCTCTTGCGATGTGCAGTTGGACAACACAACATTAGACCATCAACCTTGTAACAACTGGAGGAGTTGGGGATTAATGGAGGGAGGGATTCTTTATTTCTATCCTCTTTTATTTTGTGACTGTTGTTACTTTGTTTCTCTTATGACTGCAACAATTTGAATATTGTTTGTGTTGACGCACTGATGGCTGAACGAGGCCGTCAGACCATCAGGAGGACGGCTGAAGAAGAGAACTGACCGATGAGGTTGACCAGCATGTCCCACTGGCCTCCGTCGTTGGTGGGGTTGGAGAGCAGGAACTGCACCAGGCGTCCGTCCACCGCCTCCTTCCTCTGGGCCGTCTCCACGCAGGCGTGCAGGAAGTAGTTGCAGCGCTCCACCTGCAGGGGCCGCCCAACACTCGCGTTAACGCAGCTCAAGGAGAGCAGGTTTCCTTTGGCGTGTCTGCTTCTCCACCAGTGGATGGAGGTGGGTGGAGTCTCAGGGCCAGCGTCACTTTCCCCACAGTCCCACAGTCCCACATCACTTCATCACTGCCATTGTTCCCAGTGTGGACAAGCTGACTGATATTGAAAATGACCATTTTAAATCTGGTCCGGTAGGTTGACACCAAACACTACTGCAGGACCCTGGATCTGCTGCCCTGGAACACCTGGAGATGATGCTGCTGCTCAACCTATTGTTGGCCTTCTGCTTCCAACTACTGTGATTCCACCAGCAGGGGGAGTCCCTATCATACTGGGCCTGGACTGGTGGGACTGGTGAGAACTGGTGTGTGGACTGCACACTGGAGCACTGGTCCACACACCAGTCCACACGTGTGCAGGCTTGGAACGACAACAAGGTTCTTCTTCAGGCGACAGAAGTGCGTTTGAGAACAATATTAAAAGCCACACTGTCAACATGTAGAGGTCGAAACCATGATGGTGGTGCAGTGGTTAGCACTGTCTCTGGGCTCTGGGGTCTTTCTGTGAGGTGTTCTCCTTGTGTCTGCTGGCTTCTCCAGGTTCTCCAGGTTCCTCACACACTCCAAAGCATGCATGTGAGGTGACTTGGAAACTCTAGATTGTCAGCAGGTGTGTGTGTGAGTGTGTCCCTGTGATGAAGTGTCCACTGGTCCAGGCCGTCACCCTGCCTTCACCTCCAGCAGACCCCTGACATCCCGAGCTCAGGATGGAGTGGGGATTGAAAATCGATGGATGGAAGTTCAGAGATCTCAAATGTGCGAGTGCGACCGAGAGAGAGATGATAGCACACCACATGAGGGCCGGGAACCACCAGTTGGACCTCTCACCTTGTCCCAGAAGAAGAGGTATGACTGGCTGAACTCAAACTCCTCAATGTTGAACTTCTTCATGAAAGGGAGTCGCATGACGTTGAGGCACGAGAAGATCCAACACCTCCCTGCAGGAGCAGGAGAAGAAGAAGAAGAAGAAGGAGAAGAAGAAGAAGAAGAAGAAGAAGATCAGTGAAGTTCAGGACTGATGAGTCACTGGCTGCTGGGTGGACGCAGCTGAAGGTTGTTTGTGGTGCAGCTGTGGTTCAGTTCTGCCAACCTGAGTTCTTCTGGTTGGTGACGGGCTTGCCCTCGGTGGGGATGGAGTGCTGGAAGATGTGCACGGTGTCCTGGACCGTCTGCCGGTGCAGACACACCTCCAGCGGGTCGATGCAGGTGGAGACGTTCTGGGCCAGCAGGTAGCGAGGCTCCGCCCTCAACCTCTTCAGGAAGGAGGAGATCTTCTCTTGGCTCAGACCTGGAGGAGGAGGAGGATGGAGGGATGGAGAGAAAAGGATGAGATGGAGCCAATGAATGAACAAAGAGCTAAACACCCTGGTGGGCTTCAGAGACACTGACTTGGTTGCAACTTTCATTACAGCAACATGTTTTCTCCATAACCTCCCATGATACATTGTTTCCTCCACCAAAACACTGCATCCATCTGCTGCTGCTCCGCTACCCCCCTCTGGCACATTTTACAACCCATTGTGGCCCCAGCAGTCAAACAGCTGCCCCCACCCCCTCCCCCACCCCCACCTGACTGGACTGACTGGGGAAACAAACACTGTGTCACAATCAAACTGGTGCAGTTTGTAATTGAGAGTGGAGCCATCACAGTGGAGCGGCTCACTGGTGAGTCCAGTGTAGTGGGCGGAGTCAAAGGCCTCTGGCTCTGCTGCATTCTGCTGTGTTCCACAACACAACAACACAACATAGACCAGACGGCCTTGGCTAAGTGTGAAGTGTAGTGCGTTTGTACACTTTCAACTGTACAGTTGTACAGCTTTCAATTCCAAAGCCACACATCTGCAGGTTGTGCAAGTTCATCGCCTCCCATAGACCTACTAATGTTTATTGCACTGCGTTATCAGTTCGTAAGCACCCAGCCATCCAAAGTCTAGGGCGTGTGTGTGTGTGTGTGTGTGTGTGTGTTGATGCCACTGTTGCTAAGTGTCGTTCAAGTAAACTTTGAAACATTGACCTAAAAACACATCATCTCTATTCTCCATATTAAAGTGGATCAATGTTCATTTTAGCTCTGCATGAAATATTGAATACTCTCTCCACAGTTGTGAGTGTGTGCGTGAGTGTGTGTGTGTTGACGCCACTGTAGCGAAATGTTTGAGAAAACTTTGAAAATACTCACCTGAAAATATCAGCCCTACATTAAAATGGGTCAATATTCATTCTGTCTGGCTCTGTAGTATTGAAATATTCAATATTATTTCCAAGGTTGTTGTTTGTTTGTTTTTCTGCAATCAACTCAAAGACATTTTAGATCATGAATGAACCCCTAAGATGTTATTTAAATGTGTTGTTCAGTATAATACTAACATATTGGACTGACTGTCCGTTAGTAATAAATTCAATATATACGGGAGTATTAAAGTGTTGTGAAAGGTTCATTCAAACGGTGTGCGTGTACTTTGTCACAATCCAGCAGTCATATAAGATCCTCGACCTGATTAGCTGAGCAGCGTTAGCACAGTTTGAGGGCTCCGTTGTGTTTCACAGCTGTACAGTGCAGTACAGTGCAGTACAGTGCAGTCCAGTACATCCATATGGACACTGCAGCCGTGTTGTATGGACAGACAGGGGGCCAAACAGCAGGCAGCAAGAGTGACTTGCACATTTACACATCAGAGGTTCTCTCTCTCTCTCTCTCTCTCACACACACACACACACACACTTGAACTAGCAGCTAGCTGGCTAACTAGCACACTGGATGACTGGAGACATTCAAAGCGACTCAAAAATGAACAATGTGTTACGAAAGGAACGATGAAAATACAACCAGCAGCATTTTACAGAGAGCTATGTCCACCTCTACAGCCACACACACAACTTCACCATGAAAGAAGCCAAAGTCAAGTTACAAAACAGGGACAATACTCCGAATGCTACGAAACCGAAATGAAAACTTGAGTGGATGGATGTCAAACATCGGGGCGGAGAGAATGAAGAGTCCGAGCGATGATAGAAACTTTAGAAGAAATCCGAAACGTTTTTTTTTTTTTTAATGCCGACTCTTTGTTTTATACACTCAGTGTTCCCTGACAGTTTGCAGTTTGTATGGAGCACTTAGCTTAGCCTAGCCACATGAGCTAACATTGCCAACATGACTTCACACACACACACACACACACACACACACACACACACACACACACACACACACACACACACACACACACACACACACACACACACATGGCTAATATTACCGAGCAAGTGCATGATGGGTAATCGGCTCTCCAGTTTTACAAGTCTGAACATTAATTTTTTTTGTAACCCAGGTTGTCAAAGTAGTGCCAGGGTGTTTTCACCGGCTGGCTAGCGATGCTAAGCTACTGGCTGCTAAGCTATGCTGTTAGCTAGCTCAGCTGTCATCCAGTGAGCGGCGGTGCAACACCACACAAACACCACGCCACCAAAGTGACGGCCAGACTAACACGCCATAGAGCGACAGCCCCGCGACTCACCGGTCTCCATGCTGCTTCTTGTTGTGTATTCCTTTGTGTGCTTAGGGGAGTTGTGAGGTGCTATGATGATCCGGTGCGCTCCGCTCGCATGGAAAGTCAGCTGGCTCTTTGTTGATCTCAGTCAACGCCGACAAGTCGAGAAGTCGGTCGGACGGACGGCGGAGCTACCGGCGGGTGCGCTCGTTTTCCACGCGCTCCGCACGCCGTCAATCCTTGACACTTGGGATGGGCGGAGTTAGTGAGCAGCGTGTGGCCTCCACGGTGGTGATCTCCAGTGTACACAACTGTCATTCATTCAGGTGTATGTGTGTGAATATAGTAGGAGCCTTTATTAGTCATATCTATATCTTTATCTATAAAGACATGTACATATATACATATATATACATATGTACGCACGCACACACACACACACACACATGGGCAGGAAAACCAAATGACTTTTATTGTACTGATTATACACTTCTATGAATGTATTTATGGGCAGTATATTCAGCTTTTACCAATATCAAAATCAATCCAAATATTACACACTGGAATTTTAATGTGAAAAGTCACACTTGGCAGATGTTGTTCAATTCTCATGTACAGAAAAAAAAAATATTCAGTCATTTTAAAAAAAACTGGATATTTAATTTTCTGTCGGTAACAAAAATAAACCACACCACATTTGCACTCAAGCTGTTCAGTGGGAAAATAGTTTCAAAGGCGACATATTCATCTACAAACGTAATATTTTTGCCGACACATCGGGCATTTTGACAACACAAAATATGTTTGCTCCTTGTGTTTCCACGGCGACGCCTGCAACTGAAACCTCTCACTGGTGACATTTCTAGCTGTCATTATTATTTTTTCTCTTTTAAATTCTTCACTGCATTAAAAAAGAAAAAAATAAATGAATGCCACTTCTCACACGTTTGTGGTGTATTTTTCTTTGCATTATAAATGTGTTACAAATGAACAAAATAAAAATGAACATTAGCATAAATTACATGAATGAAAGTAACTGCTTTTAAAAAAAAAAAACATGTAGCGTTTGAGTTTTGTGGATTTAAGGTCAATTATGGCCGAGTAAAGTCAATGACTCCAGTCAGATGAAACAGCTACGACTCATGAACTGAGCCAAAGTCAGATTCAGTCTGGTCAAGAGGTTCGACAAGACTGAAAATGAATTCAGATGTTGAATCAGAATCAATGAAGTTCAGTGTTGAGCAGGTTTGGCCATGATGGAGACTGACTGGCTGGCTGAGACCTATTTAAGGAAGCCCCACGATGACGATGACGATGATGATGACGATGATGATGATGGTGACGATGACGATGACGATGATGGTGATGATGGTGGAGGTTGAATCTGATTCCATCAGGTTCAGCGTCGAGCAGGTTTGGGCATGATGTAGACTCTGACTGGCTTGCTGAGCGGGATGGATCCTTCTACTGGAGCTTCTGCTGCTGCTGGGAGAGCGTCCACCACCTCGCTCCAGCACAACTTGGAGGGAGAGAACGCGGAGGAGACCGAGGTGGAGGTGGAGGTGGAGGAGCAGCTGTAGGCCAGCAGGAGGCGCACCTCAATCTGAGAGGGTTCTGGAAGAGAAAGTGGAGGAGGTTCAGGTGGAGGTGTAGGAGGAGGTGGTGGTGGTGATGATGGTGGTGGAGGTGGAGAAGGTGGTGGTGGTGGTGAAGATGGTTGTGGAGGTGGTGAAGGTGGTGATGATGAAGATGGTTGTGAAGGTGGTGGTGGTGAAGGTGATTCTCACCTGTCCAGGCAAAGTGTGACAGGTAGACCTGAGTGATGAGCCTGTGTCTACCAGGACCAGGCTTCCTGAAGTCTCCAGGTTTAGGGTGGATCACATGACTCTGGCCGTCTGGGTAGAGAACCTGCAGACACACAGCAGCTTCAGTCAGTGTTTGACAACTCCAACACGTTGCAGGAGGAGGTGGAGGTGGAGGAGGTAGAAGCTCCAGGACACCTACCTGCACTTTGACAGTGTTGTGGGGGTCGTGGATGTGCTCCAGGGTGGCGTCGATGTCTAGCGCCACCACCAGGCCGGAGGTGAACCTCAGCGGGTTGTCGGACTCTCCAGTGGGCTCGATGATGGTCGCCCTGGCCCGCTGGATCTGCCCACACACACACACACACACACACACACACACACACACACACACACAGTTTACTATCTTCATTTATGACACAACTTTGGTCCTGCAAAATGATCACGTGCGTGTGTGCGTGTGTGTGTGTGTGTGTGTGTGTGTGTGTGTGTATCTCCAGACACCTGCTGTGGCAGTGTCAGCAGCAGCAGGCTGCTCTGTCTCAGGCTGCTCTGCAGGATCTTCAGCAGCTCAGCAGCTTTCAGCAGGGACAGGCGGGGCTTCAGCTCCAGCAGCTTCTCCACAAAGCTGTTGCTGTGGAGGTGGGGGACCTCGGACACAAACAGCCTGAGGTGGGAGGGGACAGACAGGAAGAAGAAGAACTATGAACCTTGGTGTCTGTACACAGCAGCCTGCTGCAGGGCAGTGCAGTGGTTACCTCTGGAAAGACTCCACGTCTTGCAGGAACTTCTCACAGCTGCTGGTGAGGGAGTCCAACCTGCTGACAGACACAATGACAGGACCATCACACCACGGACACACCGTTAAAGAATAGAGACACCTACACACACAACAAGCTGTCGGATGGGAGGAGCAACAAAAATTAAAATTCATCTTCCACCAGCAGGAGATGGAAAAAAACCCACAATGACCAAAGTGCAGGTTCCTGAAAACACAGTGAACGGTGTGTGTGTGTGTGTGTGTGTGTGTGTGTGTGTCTACTGACCCCTGCTGGAAGCGGGCAGCCATGACGAGCTGCAGGGCTTTCGCCTGCAGACGGACGTGGCGCACTGCCGCCACCTGGCGGTGGTCCAGGCCGCTGTACAGGAACTCCAGCTTGTAGGTCTCCTCCAGGATCTGAAGAACATCAACACCAGCACCAGCAGCACACACTCACTTTACACACTGGAGCGCATAGGGGTCAAACTCTGGCCTGCGGGCCAAGTGTGGCCCACAGTGTTGACTGAAGGACGTTATTATTACGACTTCACTGGTTCATCACTGACACTGGATAAAGATTCATAAAGTTAAAGAGTTCTTCAACACAAAGTAGATGAATATGTTCTTTAAATGTCCTCTTTAAAGCTGATACTGTGTGTGTGTGTGTGTGTGTGTGTGTGTGTGCTGACCTGTTGAGCGGCTGCAGTGGATGAAACGTTCTGCTTGAGGCAGAGGGGGACGGCCGTGTTCCACGACTTCTCCTGCAGAGCCTGCAGAGACACTGCAGAGTCAGAGAGCTGCCTTCACTGTCCTACAGCAGCAGCAGCAGTAGGACAGTGAAGGCATCAGAGAGTAAGCCTTCACTGTCCTACAGCAGCAGCAGCAGTAGGACAGTGAAGGCATCAGAGAGTAAGCCTTCACTGTCCTGCTGCTGCTGCTCAGCAGGGTAGCATCTTTTAAACTGGTCACAATCCTTCACACACACAGACAGACAGACAGACAGACAGACAGACAGACAGACAGACAGACAGACAGAGACCTTGATGAGCAGCAGGTGGCAGGACAGGAAGGTGGCGCAGAAGTCAGCAGCTCCCAGCAGCTCCGTCTGCAGCTCCCCCAGCCTCCGCAGGTCCCTGACGGCAAACCAAGAGGGACAAAAATAAGACATCATCACGACACCTGGCCAGTGCACGTCAAAAGTTGGACGTTTCAATTGTAGGGAGTAGTGTGTGCACCTGATGGTGAGGTCCAGGAGGTCCAGGGCACCAGGGGCCTCCAGGTTCTGGATGGTGCTGACCCGGTTCAGACTCTGCTGAAGGAAGGACTGGGCCGCTTCCACTGAACCAGAGCCACAGTGCGACTCAGCCAGGTCCAGACCTCGACCATGGAGCTGCAAGGGAGGAGAGAAGTGGAGGAGAACCCCGACCGACAGGTTGGTCAACATCTAAGGCCATGACGGAGACATTCAGCACTCAATATGGCTGGAACCGGGCCTCTTCAGCACCAATATCCAAAACAACAGCAACCAAAACAAACATTCACAGGCCTACAGTAGAAGAGGAGAGAGCAGTTTGCAGTGTCCTCACCCTGAGTGGAGGTACGAGGTGCGAGAGGCTGTCCCTCAGGTAGGCGTAGTGTCTGAAGGTGTGGTCCGAGAACAGGGCCGGCATGCTGGGACACCACTGGGCAGCGTTGAACACCAGCACCAGCACTGCGATGTCTGACAGCAAACACCAGGTCAAGGAACCAGTGAGGAACCAGTGAGGAACCGTGAGGAACCAGAGAGGAACCAGAGAGGAACCAGTGAGACACTGGTGAGACACTGGTGAGGAACCGGCGAGGAACTGGCGAGGAACCAGTGAGGAACCAGTGAGACACTGGTGAGGAACCAGTGAGGAACCGGTGAGGACCAGTGAGGAACCAGTGTGGGTGAGGAACCAGTGAGGAACCAGTGAGACACTGGTGAGGAACCGGCGAGGAACTGGCGAGGAACCAGTGAGGAACCAGTGAGAAACCAGTGAGACACTGGTGAGGAACCAGTGAGGAACCGGCGAGGAACCAGTGAGGAACCAGTGTGGGTGAGGAACCAGTATGGAACCAGTGAGGGTGAGGAACCGGTGAGGAACCGGTGAGGAACCAGTGAGGAACCAGCGAGGAACCAGTATGGAACCAGTGAGGGTGAGGAACTGGTGAGGAACCGGTGAGGAACCAGTGAGGAACCAGTGAGGAACCGGTGAGGAACCAGTGAGAAACCAGTGAGACACTGGTGAGGAACCAGTGAGGAACCAGCGAGGAACCAGTGAGGAACCAGTGTGGGTGAGGAACCGGTGAGGAACCAGCGAGGACCAGTGAGAAACACCTGCAGCAGGAAGGTGGGGCCATAATGGAACAGCAGCAGCAGATGGAATGTTTTGGTGAGCCACCTTGAAGAACATTGTTGTTATTACAGGATGTTCTATTCTATTCTATTCGATTCTATTCTAGTTGTACAGTTGAAGGCAGCTCCAAAGAAGGAAACTTCCTTCCTGTCTGAATGGATGAATGAAGAGGATACAGGCTGGATCGTCCATGTCCGGCTCTGGAGTGTCAAAGTAGGGGTGAGTGCTGAGCAGCTCTGGGACCAGAGGCAGCACCAGCGTTGGATGACGGGAGCCCAGGAACTGGAGACACCTGAGCAGAGAGGGAGAAGAACAGCAAGATGAAGGAAGACAGAAAGAAAGAGAGATCTGATCACCAAGATCAGGTCCAGCATGCCTGCTGCTGCAGATACCTGGTAAAATAATCCAACCATCAATATTGGATTTCGCGTCTTTGTTTCTTTTTAATTCATAGAATATTGCCTCTCTTTTGTGTTACATTGTTGCTGGGATTGTGATCATTTCTCCAACGTGGGATTAATAAAGCTTCTCTATTAATCCATTCTATTCTATTGAAACCCTGTGAACGTCCTGGAGGAAAAGTTCAATATGAAAAGCACTCATACAGGGATTGTTAAAAAATATATTTAAGACAGCAGGAATGAAACGTGCGTGAATTTTGTGGAAATCTTTTAAAACGGTCCAACAATGGAAATAAAAACCCCGCCAAAATAAAAGCTGACGAGGGGTGGAGCCTTACTTCCAGACGGAGTTGCGGTCCGTGGGGTACTTGCTGAGGTTCTTGAGCAGCTCCAGCAGGGCCAGCTGGATGCACTCCTTGGTGGAGACGTTGGTGTAGCAGATCAACTCGTGCAGAGCTTCTCTGATGTCCCGAGACGAGTCCTGCAAGAGTGGGAGCAAGGCATGACACTGGAGCTGCAGCTGGAACCAATCACATCACACACACACACACCAGCGTCAAGCTGCATTGAAACAATGTACGCTTTTTATACACACACACAAATATAAAAATCAGGACCCCTGATTTCAACCAGCAAAACTGCAACCAGCTGGTTGAAGTCTGAATGTTTTGCTCTGCTCCACATCCACACTCAGCCTGTAATCCAGGGTCTGCATCCTTGGAAGGAAGCGTCCTCCTTCTGAAGGAAGAGTTCTCCAAGGACCCGGCCCAGAGGGACCAACCCAAACCCCGCCCCCCACGGTATCCACACGGGATGGTCTAGCCTTCTTCGGCGTATTTCCTGGTTGCGTCAGCGCCGTTCCCTCCTGCTGGCCAACCCCGGAAGTGAGGTTTTCATAGCATCAAGCTAACCATTGGTTGGTTGGATGTTCAAATCAGTAAAAACCCTACGTTGAAAACTGAATATTTTACGTGAAATTTCAATACTTGAATTTATACGTGGTGTCTTTGCCAGTAGATGGCGCTAATTTCAGCTGCCTTCCCAGGATCCCAGGATGCTTTGCAGCAGCAGGCAAAGCACCCTGGGATACAGAAGGAGGTGAAGGGTAGTAGCGGTGTAGCCTTGGAATGGGCTAACAGTAGGGTGCATTCCCAGGACGCATTTGGAGCGTCCTTCTGACTTTTGGGAATTGGGAGGAGCCTTCATGCAGTGCTATGACGCAACTTCCTGTCAAATGCAGCCTTGGAAGGATGCAGAGCCTGAACTGAGACACAGCCTCAGTCATTTCTAGGCCTTCTTGCAGCCGGTTTTTGTTTGCGACCCCTGCTGGCCAAACAATAGAATGCAGGTTTCTGAGCCTCCCTCTAGATGGCGATGTCCTCGCCCAGCCAGCGTACCTCCAGCACAGCCAGCACGGTGTCCAGCTGGTCCTCCCTCAGCGTGATGTGGGTGGAGATCTGCCTCAGCACGTGGATGGACTGCAGCCTCACTTCTTCTATCTCGTCGTTGAACATGTCCACCAGGAAGTCCAGACACTTGTCTGCGAAGCTGGGGGACGAGCTGGCCAGCTGGCACAGGGCCTCCACCGCAGCGATGCGCACCTCTGCAGACACAGCACAGCCAGAGACACTGAGACCATGGCAGCAGCAGCAGCAGCAGCAGCAGCAGCAGCAGCAGCAGCAGCAGATCTGCTTCAGCTGGTTCTTGGTTGCGTCTCGCCGAGTTCCAACGACCACCCCAACCATCGTACCAAACATCTCGTCCTCCAGGCCGTGCACGAAGGCCCCGCAGGCCCCAGAGGCAATCAGGTTGACCGTGTTGGTGTCCAGCTTCTCCTTGGGGGCGTCGTCGGCCCACTTCCTGCCCGAGGAGAACTCCCCCGAGCTGAACAGCTCCTTGGCCCGCTCGTGAGCCGTTCGCTTCCTCTGGACACACACACACACACACACACACACACACACACACACACACACACACACACACACACACACACACACACACACACACACACACACACACACACACACACACACACCTTCCTCAGCAAGCAATATTTCCCACCATGCAC
>CM020510.1:750272-755272 GCA_009823395.1 Thamnaconus septentrionalis | reverse complement strand
GGAGGAGGAGGAAGGGAAGAGGAGGAAGAGGAGGAGGAAGAGGAGGAGGAGGAGGAGGAGGAGGAAGAGGACTCTGACCCAGAACACAAGAACAGCAGAGAGGCTCAGAGGAGGGAGAGCAAGGACACCACACTCACAGCAGGAGGAGGAGGAGGAGGAGGAGGAGGAGGAGGAGGAGCAGCAGGAAGAGGAGGAGGAGGAGGAGGAGGAAGAGCAGCAGGAAGAGGAGGAGGAGGAGGAGGAGGAAGAGGACTCTGACCCAGAACACAACAACAGCAGAGAGGCTCAGAGCAGGGAGAGCAAGGACACCACACTCACAGCAGGAGGAGGAGGAGGAGGAGGAAGAGGAGGAGGAGGAGGAGGAGGAGCAGGAGGCAGAGGAGGAAGAAGAGGAGGAGGTGGAGGAGGAGGAGGAGGAGGAAGAGGAGCAGGAAGAGGAGGAAGAGGAAGAGGAGGAGGAGGAGGAAGAGGAGGAAGAGGAAGAGGAGGAGGAGGAGGAAGAGGAGGAGGAGGAGGAGGAGGAAGAGGAGGAGGACTCTGACCCAGAACACAAGAACAGCAGAGAGGCTCAGAGGAGGGAGAGCAAGGACACCACACTCACAGCAGGAGGAGGAGGAGGAGGAGGAGGAAGAGGAGGAAGAGGAGCAGGAGGAGGAGGAGGGGAAGAGGAAGAGGAGGAGAAGCAGAAGGAGGCATCTGGACAACAACATCTCCAAGATGATGATTAAATCAAATGTTCCTCTGACAGAGTTTCACTTCATTGCATCCCTGCTAATCTCACCTCATAGGACAACACAACTCATAGAGCAGCAGGCATATTTCATCCACAGTGTGTGAGGTGTGTGAGTGTGTGTGTGTGTGTGCGTGTCGTCTCACTCTCATTGCTGAGTGAGTTGATGGCGTCGTCCACGATGCAGTCGGGGTTGAAGCCCTGGGTCTTGGCCAGCAGGCCCAGCAGGGAGGCGATCTTCAGCCGCACCGAGTTGTCCGTCTCCTGGGACGCCACACGCACAGGAAGCACACATTAATAACACACACCATCATTCACACGCCACAGTCACCAGCAGCAGCACCTGTCTGTGTACTGCCAACCGACAAAAAGCAGTGAGCAGCACACAAAGTAACACACAACACCAAGAGAAGGTGCAGCACAGCCAGAAGTGACTGGAAGTCACATCACAACCAAGAGGACACAAGAGACCTGCGGCCACTAGGTGGCAGACTGAGCTTTCTGTCTTTCTCTTGTCCCACACCTGCTGTCCTCATACTGTATCCATCTATCTATCTATCCATCTGTCCATCCATCCATCATCTATCAATCTATCCATCCATCCATCCGTCATCCATCCATCCCTCCATCTATCTATCTATCTATCCATCCATCCATCCATCCGTCATCCATCAATCTATCCATCACCCATCCATCTCTCTATCCATCTGTCTGTCCGTCTATCCATCCATCATCCATCCATCCATCCATCATCTATCAATCTATCTATCTATCCATCCATCCATCATCCATCCATCCTTTCATCCCTCCCTCCCTCTATCTATCTATCCATCCATCCATCATCCATCCATCCCTCCATCTATCCATCCATCATCCATCCATCCCTCCCTCCCTCCCTCCCTCCCTGGTGCTGGACCTTGTAGTAGTGCTCCAGCAGGATCCTGAAGACGCCCTCCACGCTCTCCGTCTCCACCGGCTTGCGGGCGAAGTGCAGCAGGAACTGCAGGGCGTCGGTGGGGTTGGTGGCCTTGCACAGGTCCACGTGAAGAGCTGCAGACTTGCTGGGCTTGGACAGACGCAGCTTCTTGGCCGGTGCCTCTTCATGTAAGACCTGTCAATCAAACAGTTTGGAATAAAAAGATCATATAATATAACATAATATAATATAACATAATATACAGACACGGACTAAATTGCTTCCACGGTTCTCTTAAAGAAAGAGAGAAAAAAGACACAACAGTCGCTGAAAAAAGTTGAAACTGGCAAATCTAGAAGGATGTTCCAGTGAGTACAGAGGTTCTGAAACACAGTCCTGGGCTCTAGAACCGGACCGATGAGTGACGTCACAGCGAGTCCCTTCATCTATATGCGCTCAGTGGCTTTAATTCATGACACAGACGATGGTGTGAAGACTGCAAGTAGGAAAACGATCTATTGTTGTGCAAAGAATAGAATGAAAGGATGAAAGAACAGCGTCAACCGCCCTGAGTGGGTCAAACGGAACCACAAGATTTATTTTCCTCCGTCATCTGGAACCGGTTCGATGTTGTCAGCGCTTTTCATGACAGCCTGCTGAATTCTAAACACAGCTTCCGGTTTGATCCACATCAACAGAACCAACTGATTCGTTCTGACGACTGAGTGAGTCATGGGAGTGGGATTCACTCGATACTACAACCACCTATTCACATCATCATCATCATCATCATCATCATCATCATCATCATCGTCATTATTATTATTATTGTTATTATTGATGGTCTTTGTGTTGAGAGTTGTATCTTCCTGCAGCTCTGCTGCGCTAGTCCGCGCTAGCAGCTTTAGCATCATCAGGACGGACGGTGATTGGCTCTGCAGCGACGCCGCTGATCCGGTTCGTCCCCACAGGATGAGTCGGAACCAGGAGCCGAACGAGCTTCTCGTCTGCTCACCTGAGTCACTTTAGAAAACTCCTCGTACACCCGCTTCTTCAGGTGCGCAGCCATCTTCAACTACACTGCTCGAGGCTAGCTCCGCCCACTTCCGCTTAGTTCTTCTTCTTCTTCTTCTTCTTCTTCTTCTTCGTCTTCTTCTCTTCTTCTTCAATGGCGGGTGGCATCAGTCTTCCGGTACATTACCGCCTCCTCTGGTTCCGGAGTGGTACTGCTGCTCAGATTTAAAGGGCCAGTGTGTCAAATTCTGCCCGATCTGCGAGTTTTATCGGCGTAAAAGCTCAGAGAGCTAACAAGCTAACTAGCTTCTTCTCACTTCTTTTCCAATCAGCCACTCATTTTCTTTTCTGTTTTAATAATTACGCTGCAATTCTGCTTGCTAGGAAGCATTCTTCAATTTGCATGTTCGAAATAAATAAAGTGAATAAATGAATGAATCAAAAATAAAAGGGATATTTCCAAAAAAAGAAATGAAACACAAATGACACAAAATACAGCATTTTATTTTTTTTTTAGAATTAATCCTCAATGGCACATTACAGAACCAAATATACATATTCATCTGGATATATTTTACATTCATACATATATATATTTTTTCTTTTGTCGTATAATAATTAGCAATACTCTGCAACGCAAAAAAAAGACACTTCAATCAATAAAGCGTTTGGAACAAAGAGAGGAGAAGAGAGGAGAGAAGAGAGGAGAGAAGAGAGAGGAGGAGAGAAGAGAAGAGGAGAAGAGAGGAGGAGAGAGAGGAGAAGAGAAGAAGAGAGAAGAGAGAGAAGAGAGGAGAGGAGGAGAGCAGAGAGGAGAGGAGAGGAGAGAGGAGAGAGGAGAGGAGGAGAGAGGAGGAGAGAGAGAGGAGAGAGAGAGAGGAGAGGAGAGGAGAGAGGAGGAGAGGAGGAGAGAGAGAGGAGAGGAGGAGAGAGAGAGAGAGGAGGAGAGAGAGAGGAGAGAGGAGAGAGAGGAGAGAGGAGAGAGAGGAGAGAGGAGAGAGCAGAGAGGAGGAGAGGAGAGAAGAGGAGAGATGAGGAGAGGAGGAGAGAGGAGAGGAGGAGAGAGGAGGAGAGGAGGAGTGAGGAGAGAGGAGAGAGAGAGGAGGAGGAGGAGGAGAGGAGAGGAGAGGAGGAGGAGAGAGGAGAGAGAGAGGAGAGAGAGGAGAGGAGGAGGAGAGGAGAGAGGAGGAGAGAGGAGGAGAGAGGAGAAGGCTGCAGGGTGAATCCATCATCAAACTGAGCACATCTATAAGTTGCTGCCATCATCGTGGGGTTTCCACTTCCTGTTTCCACTTCCTGTTTCCTCTCTGCTCTGTGTGGTTGAGAACGGCTCTCCCAACACTCAGCACGTTGGCTTTTCATCCCTGATTGACAGTCAGTGGGTTTGACAGGCGAGAGACGTCTACTCGGGATGCAACAGTATTCATTCATCCACCCATCAGGTTGGAAGTCAACCACAGGCTGCGTTCCACTGCGTTCCACTGCGTTTCAGCCACTCACACAACTTTGTACAGCCACATGTTGAGCCAGTAGATCCACTCGGCAGCGCAGACTAGTGGTGAAGACCCGCTGGTGCTGCACCTACCAGTAATTCTCTAAAATAAATATTTCACAATTTGAATAATAATTTAAAAAAAAATCCCATATTGGACCCACCAGCTCAATGGAGTGAGAACGTCTGGACTTTGCTCTGAGCGGTTACATTTCAGTTCATTTTCATTGGACAGTCCTGAACTCTAGATCTGATTTTTATCTCAAAGTTTGTGGTTTGATTAAATCTGTACTTTTAATTATTTTTGCAATACAATATTGTTTCATGTGGAACTACCGTGGCCCAAGGAGCTGATGCAAAGCAAAGCGAAAAGTGTACTGTTGCACCCCTAGTGGCTACACACAAACACACACTTCCTGCTAACAGCAACGACAAAGACACAAAAGGCTTTTCTCCAGCGTCCAAGCCTGTGATTCAGCTGGACGACGTCGCTCTCATTAGTTTCCATGTTGACTTTCCACAGCGCTGGGCTTCAACCCAGAGACCATCGCACCTGTGGTGCTGTTTGTGCTTTTAAAGCAACTGGCTTCCATTTTTATTTCCTTTTTTTTTTTCTTTCTTGGAGATTTCCTGACAAACCAGTGTGCGAAATACCCATCGATATTCTGGGATTGGTTGGGTGGGAGGAGTCAAGCCCCTCTGTATTTCGCACACTGGTTTACGACCAACCAACCAACCAAAACATACAATTAAAAAAATATGTTTGTTTTTTTTTTGTTAAAAAAAATCACATTCAACATGATTTTGCTCAAAGTGATTCATCGAACAAAATGAACCTGAAGCGTCTT
>CM020510.1:652772-745272 GCA_009823395.1 Thamnaconus septentrionalis | reverse complement strand
AATACTCTGTTGTTACTCTTTAATTCTTTGTCCCTATTTTAATTTTCCTTCTCTTTTGCACCACTTTAAATAAAGGCTTCCATTCCATTGTATTCTATTCTATTCTCTCCCAGCAGGTGGCGCTACCTTGTAGGTGGCGTCTGGTGAGCAGGGGTTCTCCACCTGCACCAGCACGTAGGCGTGCAGGAAGTTGGAGGCGATGATGTCGGGCACGAAGGGCGTGGCCTCCTCCTGGAAGACGACGGCCACGATGTCGTTGCCGATGTGACGCTTCCTCTGCAGCTGGCGAGGAGGAGGAGGAGGAGGAGGAGGAGGAGGAGGAGGAGGAGCTGGGTTAGACTGCTGTCTCAGACTACCTAACAATATCTAACCATATCTAATAATATCTCAATCACAGTGAGGAGCTGCTGGGATGTTTCCTCATTAGAAAGTTATTGATTGATTGATTAATGACATTAGTGAATACATTCATATTGCTGGTAGAGGCTCCAGGAGACCCTGACAGCCCTGAGTACAGGAAGGAGTGGGTGTAGAAATATAATAATAATAATAATAATAATAATAATAATAATAATAATATAATAATAATAATAATACTAATCTGATCATTCCCACTTTGTATCATTATTATTATTATGATTATTACCATTGTGCTCACCACAGATACTAACACTCATCAGGATGCTTTTATTATTTTCCATCAAACACGTCCACTGAAACTCGGGCGTCTGTTCCAGTTCTCTGACAGAAGAGGCCAGTGTCGCCGCCCCCTGCTGGAGATGTTACCTGCTGGACGTCTCCCTCGGTGAAGGGCAGCTTGGTGGAGACGTGGAACATGATCTCTCTCTGTCTGAACACAGTGAAGACCGACTCGCTCCCCGTCTGGCCGTGAGTCACATCCAGGCCTCCGCGGAACCTGCGAGGCGGCGGAGAGACCAAGACAAAGCAGAGACCTCAAGCTTCCTGCGGAGCCACACGGCTCAAAGCAAAGGCAGAACTTTTTGAATATTTTTGAAGAAACTTTATTTCATTTTAAACTTTAATTGATTGATTTTTTTTTAACTTGAATGTTTCTTGTGACGACTGTTTGGTTTATTTCTTGTATTGTTTTCAATGCTGCAACAATGTGCTTTGTGTCTTCCTTCAGAACCCCGGGACTCTCCAGTTGTTACCCTTTAAAGTCCTGCAGGGTGATGTTGTCTCCCAGGGCGGCCAGGAACTCCTTGAACGCCGGCGTCTCCTCGTTGTTGCCAAACAGCTCTTCCTCCGACGTCTAGCAGAGACACCAGCAAGAGACTCTTCTTTTATATAAAGTCTATAAAGTCAAACACTCAGTGGGGTCAAAAGGTCAAACCGGGACAAAGTCTGGCTCCAACATTGACATTGATTGAACTGATCTTCCTCCTGGTAGAACACTGAACCTTCTCATCTGGAGCCCAACAAGCTGCATATGGAACCGAGCAAAGCTTCACACCAGACCATCAACAACTTCATGTTGCACTCATGCAAAATCACATTTCAAATTTAAAACCTCATCAAAATCAATAAAATGTCAATAAAAATCATGCGGCTCTTTTTTATTTGCAGCCTTCTGATTTAAATTTCTACAGCAACATTTTCACTCAGGCCGGTAATACATTTCAAAATAAAATAACACCAATAAACCAATGAAGCCATACTAATAATTCATCAATGTGCTCCTCACCTGTCCAAACCTCTGGTAGACGACACCAAACTTGAAGGTGTTGTTGACTTCATGTTCGTCATAGGCCACGACGAGCTGCGACCCCTGCAACATCCACCACAAACAGCCGCGTTACTGACAGCCAGTCTGCGGCGGCTGCACTGCATTATGGGTGACAGCTCTCAGCAAGAGGGAGTGATGGTCTTCACACTGACGGCACTGTCTGGTTCTTCTTCCGATGAAAGCTTCAAATCAAACTCGTCCGAGAGAGGATTTATCACGGAGGGTGGACGCTAGCGCCCTCAAACCAACCAACCAAGAAGAAGAAGAAGAAGAAGAAGAAGAAGAAGAAGAAGAAGAAGAAGAAGAAGAAGAAGGTGGACGAGGTATCCAGGTTTTGTTGCACAGACCACCGAAGTTCACTGGCAAGCTCAGGAGAGGGAGAGTGAAAGATGCTGCAATCTAAAATTCAACCACTTGATGTCGCTGTTTCTTCTTCAAAATCTCCTAATATTCCACACTGGAGCTTTAAGAAGACTTTGCTGGAATTAAAAATGTTGTGATGATATTTATGGTGGTTGCACACTTTCATTTTCTGATCATGGCAACTTTGCTCCTCTGACAGACTCCATACAATCATGAAACCTGGTGCTGCCGGCCCCCCAGTCTGACACCAGTTACTGGAGACAAATCTGAGCCGGCTGACCCGGTGTCTGCTTCAACTGGCCGACAGAACCTGGTTATCAACCAGTGGTGTAATGAGATCACAGTGACCAACTCAGAGAGAGAGAGAGCGAGAGAGAGAGAGAGAGAGAGAGAGAGAGAGAGAGAGAGAGAGAGAGAGGCGAGAGAGAGGAGAGAGAGAGAGAGAGAGAGAGAGAGAGAGAGAGAGAGAGAGAGAGAGAGAGAGAGAGAGAGAGAGAGAGAGAGAGAGAGAGAGAGAGAGAGAGAGAGAGAGAGAGAGAGAGAGAGAGAGAGAGACACCAGTGAGAGAGAGAGCGAGAGAGAGAGAGAGAGAGAGAGAGAGAGAGAGAAGCCTTACCCGAGGGTAGAGGACCGGACTGAACTTCAGCCCTGTGGCATCATCACACAGCAGCTGAGAAGAAAACCAATCACAGTTGGCAGGAATGGTGCATGATGGGAGATCACTGCAGTAAGGCCACTCTGTAAAAGCTGTACCTTGGCGATCTGGTGGACACTGGGCAGCTGGCTGAGGCCTGCTAGAGAGATCCTGTCATGAAGCGTCTTCATCCTGGACCTGCAACACACAGCTTGGATTGGTGAGAGAACCTCGATGCCACACAGCCGGGGGGCGTTTGCTGACTGACTGCACTGCAAACACATCTCATGATTGACCAGTGAGTGGCAGTGGAGAGACTGGCCTGTGGACCTGAGGAGCAAGACTTAGCTTAGCTTAGCTTAGCTTAGCTTAGCATTACATAGCTCAGTTGTGCGTAACATAACGTCACTTTGCTTAACTTGAGTTGGCTCAACTTAACAGAAACACAGCCAGTGCACAGCCAGTGCACAGCCAGTGCACAGCCAGTGTGGGCCTGCTCTGCTCTACCTGAGGATGATGCGCAGGAACTCGTGTCCCTCGACCTCCTCGTGCTTCAGGGACATGATGAGGTTGCCGATGCTGCTGCCGCTGCAGTAATAGTTCATGTGTTCCTGGAGGTGGAGGAGAGAGGGGGGGCAGAGGGAGAGAGAGAGGGAGAGAGAGAGAGAGAGAGAGAGAGAGAGAGAGAGAGAGAGAGAGAGGGAGAGAGGTGGAGAGAGAGAGAGAGAGAGAGAGAGAGAGAGAGAGAGAGAGAGAGGAGAGGTGGTTCACCAAAACACTCCATCCATCTGCTGCTGCTCCGCCTCCTCTCTGCCCACCAGTCCATACATCTGACCGTCCCTGGACCAGACCAATGTCCAGTACTACAACACACACACACACACACACACACACACACACACACACACACACACACACACACACACCTTGCCCAGGAAGTGCTTGCGGTAGGCCCGTGCTGTGCTGTTACATTCCAGACGGTAGGCGTGTCCCCCACCAGGACTGGGACCTCCGCCATCATCATCATCATCATCATCATCATCATCACCGTGGTGGTGGTGGTGCTGGTGGTCCTCGCAGAAGCTGGACTCTGAGGAGGAGGGGCTTCCTGCTGCTGCTGCTGCCTCCGCGTCCTCGATCCAGTAGCCCCCAAACTGCGGCAGGATGACCTGCGGGTACGGACCGCCTTTCTCCAGGACCTGGGCCCGGGACGCAGGGAGGAACCGGAGTCAGTTGTGGAGGAGAAGGTTTGCCGTGCACCACCTAGTGGATCTTGCACAACTATGGGGAATAACTTTATTATTATATTTATGGGGTCAAAAAGTATTTTTTTCTCAGTGTGTTGAGGCCAGCAGAGAAGAGAAGATGTGACGGCGCCCCCTACTGCAGCTTAGAGGCTGTGCAAAAACTCAGCTTGGAATATTAGCTGCCAGTCATTGAAAAAACAAAGCCCTAAAATAAACAAATACAGTCAGTTGTGTTATAACTTGTATGAAAGACTGGGAGTGCCGAGGGCTACACGTGTGTGTGTGTTCTGTGTGATGCACACATGTAAAGAGTGACTTACATCCTCTATTCGAGGGTAGGGGATGTAGTCGTCCTGTCAAACACAGAGCAAGACCACAGTCAGCAAACACCTCCAACCACAACACAACACAATACATCACAACACAACACAACGCCACTAACTGGAGCCACAGCAGGCGGTGATGCAACAGCCTGTAATGCACAGTCACTCAGAGGAGGGGGTGTGGGGAGGGTGTGTGTGTGTGTGTGTGTGTGTGTGGAGGCGGGGGGGTGTCATGGCAGCTCTTGATGACGACAGAGATGTTTTGATGTGTTATTCCCCCGGGGGGCCTGAAGAGGGCGACACCGGCCCCCAGTGGCAGTCAGCCAGCGCAGCACCGCTTCCACTTTCACCTCCAAATTCTGCTGAGGCCTGTGGAAGGTCACTGAGAGCCTGGTCCGGCCCGGCCCGGCCCGGCCCGGCCCAGCCCAGCCTGGCCCAGCCTGGCTCAGCTCACTGACACTGCACTGCAGCAGCAGCAGTTCAGGACGCTGCCAGTCTGCAGTGGCTCGATGGACAGCTGGACTTCATTCAAACCAATCCTCCAGAGGTGTCAACCTCTGGCCCGCGGGCCAAATATGGCCCGCAGTGTCATCATATTTGGCCTGCAAGGCCAATACACAATGACTACTAGAGCTGCTGGCCCACTGCTATTGGGGAGGAGGAGGAGGAGGAGGAAGAGGAGGAAACACTGGCAGACAAGAGACTTACTGGCACAGAGAGAATCACAGAGTTGTATGAAGCCAGGAATGAATACTACTACTACTAATAACAATGATAATAATGATGATAATAATGATAATGATGATAATAATAATGATAATAATGATAATTATGATAATGATGATAATAATAATGATAATAATGATGATGATGATGATGATGACACATGCAAAGACACTTTTCTTGCTCACACCTTCCACTTTTTGGGCTCCTCAGTTTTAGGGACCTGATTAGTGTCCCAACGCAGCATGAATGTGGGGGACACAAGCACAAGCAACAAACAGCAGTTCTGTTATTGGCTGAGAGGAACTGTTTAGCATTAGAAAACAAAATCAGCATGGAAGAAAACACAGCTGTACCGTCTTGTACATTTGTTTGCTTACACACAAAAAAACCCTCTCCTCACTTCTGACACAAGAAGGCCTGAGATTAAATATGTATACATATAATATATATAAATATATATATATATATATATATATATATATATATATATACATATATATATATATATATATATATATATATATATATATATATATATATATATATATATATATATATATATATATATATACATATATATATATATATATATATATATATATATATATATATATATATACATATATATATATATATATATATATATATATATATATATATATATATATATATATATATACACATATATATATATATATGTGGTGTCCTTCTGCTCCTGGTCACCTGTTGCCTGATATATTTTTCTCTCCCCTTGCTCATCATGGTGTTTCCACTCAAACAAAGCAGAGAAAAAGGAAAACATTCAAAGGGAGAGTGAGTGTGTGTGTGTGTGTGTGTGTGTGTGTGTGTGAGAGAGAGAGCTGGAGCAGTGAGGAGTTATGAACCATGTCTTCCTCCTACCTGCATCCTCTCCAACATGTCGAAGAACTCTGCAGACTGAAAGAGACACAACAAGGTCACAGTTCAGTCACAGCAACACACTGCTGCCACACACACACACCTCACACACACACACACACACACACTGCTGCCACACACACCTCACACACTGCTGCATGGAGAAAACATCTTGCTGTAATGTCAATGGAAAATGAAGAAAAGCAAAGTTGCAACCGAGTCAGAGTCTGTGAAGCCCCACCAGGGTGTTCAGCTCTTAGAACCTCCTAGAACCTCCTAGAACCACATAGAACCTCCTAGAACCATCCAGAACCATCCAGAACCACCAGGGGGTTTAGCTCTTAGAACCACCCAGAACCACTTAGAACCATCCAGAACCACCTAGAACCTCCTAGAACCACCTAGAACCTCCTAGAACCATCCAGAACCACCAGGGGGTTCAGCTCTTTATTGAAATGACTCTGGGAACACTGCAAACCTGGAGGAGATGCAGCTGTTTGATGACTGACTGACTGTTAATTTCACTTCTTCAAGTTCGGCTGTAGGGCCGGATTAAAAAGCCAAACGGGCCGCATATGGCCCCCGGGCCATAGTTTTCCCTGGTTGGCCCACCAGCCGGTCTAGACGCTGATCAGCGATGCAGCCGTGGATCAGGACAGAGGCTGCTGAGACGATCAAACTCACCTAAACAGCAGCAGCAAAAAGTCTGCGAGTGACTTCCTGCTCCTCGCTCCTCTCCTTCGCTCTGCTGCAGGTCATCCTTTCTTTCTCTTCTTTCAGGGCAAGGAAAACAATTTGCTCTCAAGTCTCTCTAATCGCCTGTCGTTTACTTTCCAACGCCTGAGAGCTTCAAGTCGAGCAGCCGACTGAGTCACTGAGCAGAACAGGTCCATCCAGTGTGACAACACACACACACACACACACACACACGCACACACACACACACACACACACACACACACACACACACACACACACACACACACACTCTCTTAAAGGGGAAGGCAAAGCGTTCAAACATAGCTCTTTAATCTCCAGCAGTCACATGACAAAGTGCTGCATCATGGGAAGTGCGCTTGATTTCTAATTCAAGCCATGACGAAACTTTATTGAATCAACAGTCAGTCAGTCATCAAACTGCTGCATCTCCTCCATGTTTGCAGTGTTCCCAGAGTCATTTCAATAAAGAGCTAACCACCCTGGTGGTTCTGGGTGGTTCTGGGTGGTTCTAGGTGGTTCCGGATGGTTCTAAGAGCTAAACACCCTGGTGGTTCTGGGTGGTTCTGGGTGGTTTTGGATGGTTCTGGTTGGTCCTAGGAGGTTCTAAGAGCTAAACACCCTGGTGGTTCTGGATGGTTCTAGATGGTTCTGGATGGTCCTTGGTGTTTCTGGATGGTTCTAAGAGCTAAACACCGTGGGGCTTCAAAGACGCTTTAAATAAGAGCCAATCAATCAATAATAAGAATCATGTGTGTGTGTGTGTGTGTGTGTGTGTGTGTGTGTGTGTGTGTGTGTGTGTGTGTGTGTCTAGCAGTCCCACCTTCATGTTGGGGGGGGCAGTGCGGGGTGGGGAGGGGGGACATTCTCCCAGAGGAACATGGGAGATGTTCAACAGCTCCTGCTTCCTGGAGAGAAGAAGAAGAAGGAGAAGACAACAATTCAAAACCTGTTTTTTTCTTCAGTAAGTCTGATTGGTTGATGATGCCCAACCTGTGTGTGTGAAAAAATGATGACTACCAAAAATGTTGAAATGAAAACCTGGAAACCTTTTTGACTGCTGAGAGCTGACAGGTGGTCACTAGTTTGAGTCTCATCTGATTCTTAAGGTGGTGGTGGTGGTGGTGGTGGGGTGTGTGTGTGTGTGTGTGTGGGGGGGGGGGGTACAGTAGCTGACACACTGGTCAGAAGAGAATCACCAGCAGAGCAGGATGACTTCATCTGCGAGGCTGCTGATGTTTCTGCTCCACCCAGAGACCTGGAAGCGGGCCAATAAAAACCTCCCAGCTGACCAAAGGTCAAGCGGCTGTTTTACAGTCAAGACATCAAAGGTCCAGTGCGGCAATGTTTGGAGATTTGCATGAAGAAACAGCGACATCAAGTGGTGAAATTTTAGATGGCAGCATCTTTCACTCTCCCTCCTTCTCCTGAGCTCGTTGGTGAACTACGGTGGAGGGAGAGCCCTAACGTCTCTCTCTCTGTCTCTCTCTCTCTCTCTCTCTCTCTCACACACACACACACACACACACACAGATGAATAAAATCAGGAAATGATGATGATAGCAGAGGAAGCCAGTAGAAGAAGAGCGAGACAGCCAAAGATAGTCCTCTAATGGTCTCCAGGGGGCTGAGTGAGCACCACCGCTGCTTCCAGATGGGCTTCATATTTGTTGTGAAACCTGATAAGACGCCTCGTCCACATGCCAATCAGCCAATTACACAACTTATGGTTTCTGTAAATGGATTTAATATGGCAGTAATTGGAGACAGAGGAAGAGGAGGATGAGAGCTGACAGGAGGAGAGATGGAGAGACCAGAGGCTGTGGAGGCTCTCAGTGCTGCTGGAGACCAGAGAGCTGAGAGCACCTTGCTGTGCTTCTCTGCTGTCTCCAGCAGCTGCAGCCCTGGACGCAGCTCCAAGCTGCTGGAGTCAATGATCTCCAAGGACTTCAATGGATCCTCCTCAGTCTTCATCAGTGTGCACGCAAGTCTCAATCCAACATTGACATCTACTGAAAAGAAATCTTCCTCCAGATAGAACAGTGAACTTTCTACACGGACCCAAACAAGTTTTGCTTCAACACTGAATATGGAACAAAGCAAAGCTTCATACTACACAATAAAAGACTTCCACAACCTGATAATACATTTAAAAATGAAATAACAGCCTTAGACCAATGAAGCCATGATAATAATAATAATGATATCCTTCAATCAACATCCTGTCCTGATGGAGCAGCAGAGCATTCTGGGATTTGTATTAGCGCTACGTGTGCTACTATAGCAGCAGGCCAGCAGCTCCAGTAGTGATTGTGTGTTGGCCTAGTGGGCCAAATGTTACGACACTAAAGGACAAATCTGGCCTGCGAGCCAGAATTTGATACCTAAGGTCTGGAAGATCATCAATGTATTTAGTTCCCTTCTCCCCCTCCCTCCTTCCATCCTTCCTGCCTCCTGCCACATTTCAGAGCAGAGGTGTGAAAAGCAGTGGAGCTGCCAGCTGGAGCTGTGATGTCACAATGGAAAAACATCTCTCCAAGTAATCTGAATGCTTAGGGTGTTCACATTATATGTGTTTATGACACAACGTAGTCTATATAAGACCAGGTAAGTTGTGTCCAGACTAGGTAAGACTAGGTACAGAACAGGAAGACTATAGAACTGGGTAGGAGTCTAGGTAAGTTGTCCCAAGAAGATCTTTCAATCAGGGAAGCCATCCAGTAAAAACCAAAATGATGAGGATGATGATGATGAAGAATGTGATGCAACTTTTAAAGGACCCGAAAAAGAATAAAAATGGTGAAAGCCTCTCTAGTCTACCTTCAGGGAAGACTTTGTAAACCACAGATTAGTCTAGAACAGACGTGGGCAAACTACGGCCCAGGGGCCATGTGCGGCCGCCAGACTTGAAGAACTGATATTAATAGTCAGGATTTAATAGTAAGCAATAAAAATATTAATAGTAGTAGTAGTAATAATAATAGTAGTAAGAGCTAAGTACCCTGGTGATTCTGGATGGTTCTAGGAGGTTCTAAGAGCTAAACCCCCTGGTGGGGCTTCAAAGACACTGACTTGGTTGCAACTTTGCTTTGCTTCATTTTCCATTGACATGAAAGCAACATGTCCCACAGTGTGTGAGCAGACCAGGCCAGTGAGCAAACCAGAAGTAAACTAGTGGCTGATTTGTGTAGTGCACAAAAAACGCACCTACTGTTTTCATTTTAAAAATGTGTTGTTTCATCCTAAACGATGCAAAGGTGAAGAGCAACACAGTGTTGGAGGAGACGTACGCACAATTTAAAATCTCTTATTTTGAAATTCAGATGAGATATTCAGTGGAATTTAGTCACTTGGCACAACTCTGGCACAACTGAGGTGGCACGACCGGCCTGGAGGGTAACAGCAGAACAATGAATGGAGCGAGATGGCCTTCAAATGAGAAGTCAACCATGTAGCTAGACAGCCAGCAGGAGGGGGCAAAAAGAAAGAGAAGGAGAAGAAGAAGAAGAAGAAGAAGAAGAAGAAAGATTTTACTTTGAAATCTGTCTCCTGTCCTTTAGGAACAATTGTTTCATTCTTTTTAAATGGCAGCAAAAACATTAAAACGTTGAGACTTTGATGCTATTAAAAAACATTTGTCTTGTTGATTGATGCCAAGAATGCTTTTTCTCATATTGTGGAAGATACATTTAAATGTCAAAGGCATTTAAAAACAAACCAAAAACAAAAGAGAATCCTTTCAGACACTTTCACTTTAAAGGCTTTGTGCACTGACATGGCCTCCGTAAGTCACTTCTATCTTACTCTGAAAGTATTGGGACGTCAAGGGGATTTACATTTGAAGTGTTCACAGATGTGTTTGCATGCGTCCTCTTTTGAAAGTGGCCTCCATTAAGCCTCACATTCCTGGCCGGTGGGTCCAGGCTGCTGTAATATTAGATGTGTAAAAAAGCCTTTGTCTAAAAATAAGACGAGGAGACAGCGGTGAGGGTGAATCTCCTTGAGTGTGTGCTGAGTTGAGCCAGGAGAACATTGGGCTCCTCCAGCAGTAACTCCACCAGGTCGTCAGACAGCCTATAAAAAGAGTCCACAGCACATAAAACCCTTAATCACCCTTTTAAAGGTGACTCACTGTCACCGCTGCTGGTCACCACATGACCACCAGGGCTTTTATCTGCCTGCGGAACATCGTCCACACACAATAGAGAGAAAGAGGGAAAGGTGAATTCATCTGGAAACTTCACTCCAGTGTTCCTACAAGCAGCAGCAATCATACAGTGCTGACCAGCAGTGGCAGGATGCTCAGTCCAGTCATTTTAGGATTCAATGGAAGAGACATAATTTATTTAAGTGTGCCAACGTTTTTTTGGTGGGTTTTTGTTGTGGAATGTTGAGTGCTCTGAATAAATTTGGGTCAATAGAAAAAAAATGATGTTGGTCCAGAATTCGACTCCACCCGTTGAGAAGCAGTGATGTCACCTGCTCAGGATCAGTTCACTGCTTTAACATCAACTGCCTGAAAAGCCAGACTTATTGTTTGATAACTCTCTTGCCTTCACTGGGCTGGAATAACGTCTCACTGCTCGGCCACAGAGGCACCAGCATGGCCTCAACCAACCATGCAGAGGAAGAACTTCACTGATCACACTGCAGGAATGCATTCACGACAGCTGCGTTGATTATTATTCTCATCTTCCCCACACTTATTCATGCGCCGTCGTCTCAATCTGACAAGGCGAGTCACACCTGAGCCAATATTGTGAATGACAACTTCAGCCTCCGCCACTGCGGCAGGGAATCATTCCCCTGAAGGTCCTGCTGCTCTTCAGCTCTGATGCTGATGCTGATGCTGATGCTTCCACCAACACTGCACTGTGTCACTGATATCATCCCAGTCAAACTGAAGCCTCAGCAGCCAGACAGAGTTGCTAGGCTTGAATAGAATGTCAGTTCAACACCCCCCCCCACACCTCCTCCACCACCACCACCACCCATCAGTCTTCACACCACCTCCACCCGACACCTGCACCACCAGTCGCTGGTTGTGAATTTGAACCGGGTGTGTGAAGCGTGGCTAAGCTTCCAAAGAGCCGCAGAGAGCTGACAGTGTGTTATCCTAGCTTAGCACCAGCCACTGCACAGCGTGAGTCACACTACACAACATTCAAACGACAAAGACACTCGTTTGCCGTCAGGGGCGATGTGTGATTTCAATCATTGTCAGGTAACAACAGCGGGTCAGTAACACAATGGAGGAACCTCTCTGTCTGGTGAAGTGGAGAACAGCTGCAGTCTCTGGCTTCACAAACTAGCAGCATGACACCTGCTGCTAATGAACGCTATCATTACACTGGCTGTGCTTTGCTCACTTGTGTTCCTCTTGCAGTGAGAGAACAATTGTGTGTTGGAACTTAGCTGAGCTAAAAGCTGAAGTGGCAGCAGCGAGGCTCCACAGAAGCCTTTAAAACCAATGGAAATAATGCAAAGTTTCTGCAAAAGGTGAGAACTCAAAGCATTAAAGGTCCAGTGAGTAAAACCTGGGCCTGATTTACATTTTTTTATATTGGTAAAATCTTTATATACTCTTTATAAATACATTAATAACAGTGTATACTGGCAGTACAATAAAAGTCATGTGATTTTCCTCCCCTCTCATATATACAGTATATGAGGATCTCCATAGATCAGTCAGGGTCCCAGTGCTCCCAGTGCTCCCAGTTAGCTGACATCTTGCACCAACATATTTCTAAGGAAGCCTGGTGTGGACAATCCAGCTGCCTGACAGCGTAAATATTGGTATTTAGGCTGAACGCTAGGGGGCGCCCTCAAATAAACCAACCAAGAAGAAGAAGAAGAGGAAGAAGGTGGAGCAGGTGTCCAGGTTTGGGTGCACAGAGCTACCGTAGTTCACTGGCAAACTCAGGAGAGGGAGGGAGAGTGAAAGACTGCTGTGGTCTACAATGTCACCACTTGATGTCGCTGTTTCTTCTTGAAAATCTCCAAATATTTACACACTGGATCTTTAATTGGGCTGAACTGATTTTTGAGAGAAAATGACAAAAGCCACAATAAGCCGACTGAGCCAAAGTAAATAAAGTATTTCTGCTCCCAAAACTGGAAAAAAGTTTCAATTGAAAGCTCATAGAGAGGTTGATCAATACGTAAATGAACATATGGAATATGGCAGTAATGCAAGATAACTCGACACTTTATACAGTTCAAGAAAAAACCAAGCAGATTGAGTCTAGTCTAAATGTGCGTTCTAATGTGACGACTAGAAAATGAGACATTCTTTCCTAGTAAAGTTATCTGCATTAAATTGCCATTGGCCCGCCCCCCTCCAATGAACAGGTCCCGCCTCCAACTGGACTCATTGTTACCTTTTTAAAGGATTCTGTTTTAAACATTGAGTCATGTAATGCGGCGCTAGCGAGCCTCTACCCTCTAATTTACTGTCAAGCGCTGATCTTTGACGCTGCCATTACTGCCAGCCCCCCTGCAATCATGGGATGTATCAAGGGCGGGCCGACGGCGACAGGAAAAAGTACAAATGAAATATTGCACTTTAACAAAACGTGTTTTTGCCAATTTATGTGTCAACTATTATATGGGAGGCTTTTTGACCTCTGGTGTCGAAGGAGACCACAGCCACACTCGCTGGAGGATCAAGGTGACACTTCACACCAGAGGTGCGCATGTCGTGCCTGCTTGTTTTGGTTCTTAAGTGGGCAGAAATAGAAATGTGTCAATGTCAAATGAATAAAAGGAGTGAGTCGGAGCGAAGTCGGGGTCAACTGCAACCAAACACGGAAAGGATGAGAGCAGAGCAAAGGTCAGACCTGGAAGACGATGTTGTCACGCTCATCTTAAAATCTCAAAGGTCTTGAAAGTTGGAAAACCTTGAAAGTTTACATCTGAAGGTTTTTGGCTTATTTATCAAAGCATTTTGTATAGATGTACATACAGTAGATCAATGAGGGTCTTGTTCCCACAGTGCGTTTGGTATTTAAGCTGAACGCTGGCGTCCTCAAATCAACCAACGAAGAAGAAGAAGGTCGATTAGGTAATACGGGTTCGAGCTCGCAGGCCACTGTAGTTCACTGGCAAGCTCAGGAGTAGGAGAGCACGAAGTCCCTAAGTGAAAGAGCGCCGCAATCTCAAATGTAACCACTTGATGTCGATGTTGTTTGTTTTTGTTTGTTTGTTTTGATTTGATTTGCTAGCTGATGCTTCTGAAAAGGCAGCATTTTGATGCAGTAATGACAACAACCACATAATAACAGGAATGCACTGGAGTTATGGGATATATTTTTTGAAAGTCTCGCCTCTGTGTTCAGTTTTGCGATGTAACATTAGGTTATTAATGTTCAGACCTGCAAACCACAATCAATTTACATGGAAGGCAGCGAGCAGCGCAGTGAACGGAAACACCTTTGGAAAATGTTTGTGAAAATGCCGTCATCACCCGAGCAACCAGCAGAAGAATAAATAACAATAAACAGTTTCCACTGGTGAGAAACATCACCGAGGTGAAGCTGCCTTAGACATCCGTTAATGTTACACTGCATGCGCAGACTAAACTGCAATTTCACAGGTCACAGAATTTCATTCAAAGTCAGCGAGTGTTCACCACACACAAAAACCAGCAGAGCTTCCATACAATTCCGACTCAGAAGAGCTGGAATGAAGTCGTCCTTGAGTTTACAGAAAAATGTTGCGTGAGTTTGAAAGCCGGAGGAGTTTGCTGCTGCAAGTCCAGGCTGACGACATCTTTCACTCTGCGCGGTGCACAAACCGTCATTGCCTGCGTCTCAGGCTGATGTGTTGGCGGTTGCCGCGTGTTTTGTGTGTGTGCGACTACGTGTGCAGTTGTTCTAACTGTCGGTGTCGTCCACGCGTTGTCCACACATTTTATGTTTTCTTTGATTTGGATGATTCGGCGTCCTATCGTTCTGTGGATCTTTTATTGGTCTCAAGGTCTCGCCAGTGGACTACAGTTGACAGTCGGCTAGCAGACCCGACCACAGCGATGTTGATCGACGTCGCCTTCCTTAGAAAATAAAGTTGAGATGAAATGAAGTGGATGCAGTGAGACTAACCCTAACCCTAACCCAAGAGTTGGCGTGATGCCGCCGTTAAAGACGGAGACGGCAGGAGTGTACGTCTGACTACACTTGACACAACGCAGGCACTGACGTCGTTAAAATGAAAGAAGGAAGGATTCGTCCTCTCTTCCTGTTTGAGTGTTCCTTCAGACACAAAGATAACAATGCAATAAAAAACCTCCGTCTGCCTGCCTTCAAATACATAATTAGTCATTACAATGTGATACAGGGAAATTGCCTTGCTGCTAGCGTGTTTGTTCGCTGATGCTAGACCTACTTTTTGAACCGCTCCAGCTTTTTGTTCGACAAAACGCCACCACTAGAGGCCTTGTTGCAGAGTCTGTTTGCAGTGGAACAGGTTGTGTGACTATTATGAAAAGAAGTGTATTCTAATCACACACACACACACACGCGCGCAGACCGCACTTACATCCGACTACCACGTTTGACTGAGCTGGTTGCAGGAACATAAAGGTCAGGTTGGAACCGGGCCGGACTGAGGTTCTGCTCACTGTGACCCGGTCGCTCGCAGCTCAGTCAAAACACTCCAGTCCAGCGTGAGCAGAACCCCCACATCCCCCCACCAACCCCCGACAACCTTGCACACTGTTTGCACAGGGCAGGTGGGATCATTCCCAGGTGTCTTCCCTGACTCAACTCGTCTCAGATAACAACGAGGGAAAAACAACATTCGCACCGCGTCACTCAGAACCTCCCCTCGCAATGTCTGCAAAGATCAGGCTGAACAATCTGCTGTTCTTTTATCATGGCGAGCTGCCTGAAGGTCCTTCAAACATACGCTCCCCCCGCTCCATGCAGCCTTTATACTCTGTAATTAAGTTACTTGAAAAGCTCAGCTGCTGTTTAGCGCAGCCTCTGAGGCCACACCTCCACAGCAGCAGCGACACAAAACCCTAAACACCATCTCCAAGGTTCTCAAGCGGTTGCTGCTGCAGCTCCAGCAACAAGTGTCCCCTCAGGCCGGAGGTCCAGACACTTCCCAGCGGATGATGAGGATCCAGCTCTGCTCTCAGGTGGTTTGATGGAGCTTCTGGTTTCACATTTGTTCAATCCTCATCAAAAGAACTCACTTCACTTCACCCCATCCATCCTCAACACCCTCACACACTCTCTGTGCTAGTCACATGCATGCGAGCCAGTAAAAAAGTGAACTTGAGTAAAAACCCGCAGTGCTGGCTGAACCACAGAGAGCCAAGGACGACCTAGAACTACCAGGACGTCCTGGAACTACCTGGACGTCCTAGAACTACCAGGACGTCCTGGAGCTACCAGGATGTCCTAGAACTACCAGGACGTCCTGGAGCTACTAGGTCATCCTGGTAGCTCCAGGACGTCCTAAAACTACCAGGACAGTCCACAGCTACCAGGACGACCCAGAGCTACCAGGAAGTCCTGGAGCTACTGGGGTAACAAAGACCAGATCAGAGGGACCATAAAGTTTTTCCGTGACGCTGCACCGCAGACTCGACCCCGAGCCGCAGACTCATGGCCTGAAGCGGACGGGACCACCGGGACGAACTTGACCCACCCTTGGCTCTCCTCTCTCTCCCGCTCCCTCTCCCTCTCCTTGGCTTTGCGGGACTTGTGCAGCAGTCCGATCAGGATGACGGCCGCCCGGATGCCGGCCTTCTTGTTGTGGAAGCGTCCTTCTCTGCTGCTCTGCTGAGACATTCCGACATGAACTCCCACCAGGGTCCCAACGAGACCAGAGTCCAAGGTCGGGACCGCTCCGGAAATGAGGGGGGGAATTCTGGACTTCCTTCCTCAGGGGGTAGTTCTTGTTGCCGGTTCAGTTTTGGGAAGCACCTTCTGCCAGCCAGTCCCGTCAGGTGTCCGTCTGTCTGTCTGTCCCCCGGCTCGCTGGCAAAATAATCTGCTGTAATCCCAAAAGTCACGAGCCGAGGGTCGGCGGCCTCTGTGGAGATTGAAATGGCTCCTGGGGATCGCGATGTGGGAGCGACTCCTCACCGTCCAACCGTTCCGGAGCCTCAAGGTGAACTTTTATCTGCATCCCCTCCGCTGCCTCTGCAGAGAACCGGCTCGTCGCAGCTCCATCGCACGGCAGCGTCCCCTCCGCAACCCCCCCCCCAACAGCTGACGGCAGCCTGGGAGGTACAAACACACACACACACACACACACACACACACACACACACACACCTTGCTGCTACCTGCCCCCTGGAGCAGCACCAGCTTCCTGCTGCTCGCTGCTTTAAAACGCTCTGCCTCTCTGTGTGTCTGCCGCTGCTCCGCTGCCTCCTTCCTGAATGCTCAGCCCCGCCTTCCCGCGTCCCGATTGGCTGAGCTCTCTGCAGGGGCCGCCCCCACCCTCCTCCCAGCCCTCTCGGCGTGTCTACCTTGGTGGTTTTGAATCAATCTGCGGCGACCTTGTTCCTCAGTCCTTGTCTGCTCCTCACACTCTGAAGCAACATCTGCCAACCCTCTCTCTCTCTCTCTCTCTCTCTCTCTCTCTCTCTCTCTCTCTCTCTCTCTCTCTCTCTCTCTCTCTCTCTCTCTCTCTCTCTCTCTCTCTCTCTCTCTCTCTCTCTCTCTCTCACACACACACACACACAAGCGCAGTCTGATTCAAGCAGGCGCGTCACTCTGGAAAAGCCTTTGCTGCGGTTGCCAGAGGCGAGAGAAGTGAACCACAGATGAACTAACGGAGCAGTTTTAATGGAATGAGATGATCCAGTCCACTGCTTCCTGGTCTGCACTAAACACCCAGTAGTTGCCAGGAAGTCGCAGTAGTTGCCTGCTAACAGCAACATACAGAAGAGGATTAGGGCCACAAGAAGAGGAAAAAGATTTTCTTGGGGGATTTGTGGGTTTGACAGAATTGAGAATTTTTGTTGTTTCTGTTTTTGCAGAAGTTACAGTTGAGTTTCCCATAATGCATCAGTAGACAGTGTATTGTTCCTGCTGGACTGAGAGGGCATTTGGCCTTGTTCCTGAAAGAGTGTTGAGGGCTGGTGATGGTGACCTGCTCACTAAATAACAGCAATGACACCAAGAGACCCAGCAAACCACAGCAGCAGCAGCAGCAGAGTGGACGGAGCTGCAGTGACACTGAGCAAGGACCTGGGTGAGTGTGTGTGTGTGTGTGTGTGTGTGTGTGTGTGTGAGTGCACCATAGTCAGGAAGTTGTTGGGGATCATTTCAAAGTCTCTCGCTGCACTCAGTGAATCAAATCAAGCCTGTGGATCAACTCCAGTCCTTCCTGTGTGATGAATGAGTGAAGAACAGCAGACACGCAGAACCAGTGGATCCTGGGAGGCAACGCCTCACTGGCTGCACCTTCACAGCAAACCAACTTTCATTCCAGAAGAGTGTGTTTAGTTAGTTTAGTTAGCTCGGTTAGCCATAGAACTCTTATTTTACTTTTTAATCTTTATTTCTTCTCATCTTTCTCATTCTTCTCATCTCTCCTCCAGGCATCAGCTCCAGAAACTAGCTCCTAGCTCCAGCCACTAGCTCCTAGCTCCAGCCACTAGCTCCTAGCTCCTAGCTCCAGCCAGTCGCTCCAGCCACTAGCTCCAGCCACTAGCTCCTAGCTCCTAGCTCCAGCCACTAGCTCCTAGCTCCTAGCTCCAGCCACCAGCTCCAGCCACTAGCTCCTAGCTCCAGCCACTAGCTCCTAGCTCCTAGCTCAAGCCACCAGCTCCAGCCACTAGCTCCTAGCTCCAAGCTCCAGCCATTAGCTCCAGCCATTAGCCCCAGCCACTAGCTCCTAGCTCCAGCCATTAGCTCCAGCCACTAGCTCCTAGCATCAGCCAGTAGCTCCAACCACTAGCTCCAGCCATTAGCCCCAGCCACTAGCTCCTAGCTCCAGCCATTAGCCCCAGCCACTAGCTCCTAGCTCCAGCCAGTAGCTCCAGCCACTACATTATGAATGATGAACTTATAACAAATTTTATCCACAACTTATAATCCTTTATAAACGTTGCCATAAGTTGTCCTACATCATTATGAACATTTATGACATGTGTTATTATGCTTTATAAATGCAATATAATGCCTATAAAGGCACTGATAGTGCATCATACAAGAGATCCATAGGAAGTGCCATCTTTTCTTCACTCCCATTTTCAATTAAAGTCAAGTAGCGTCATGGAAAGACAAGAAAGACACTGGAGAGTTGCAACAGTGTTGCTGGTGACAAACATGATGCTGGGTATCCAATATTCTCAAGTGATGTGGAAACACACACACACACACACACACACACACACACACACACAGTGAGTGAGCTTTCCTTTGGGTCCTATTGTGCGTCATCAAGGGGGTGAACAAAACCTCTGTCTCTATTGGCTGTCAGCACCCCCACTAACGCCCCCCCCATTATCATATCTCCCCAAGGTGGTCTTAATAAAGCTCTGCTGTTCTGCTCCGTCTTCACCGGTGGCCTGCTGCCATCCAGGAAAGTCAAAGACAATGTGGCCTGTGTGAGTTTCTCAGCAGGTCACGACCTCACGACCTCTGACCTTTGACCTGTCAGCACATGACTTTACCAAGGTGAGCTCGGTGAACATTGTTTCAAATGTGCTCTTCAAGCATTGACACTTCATACAGAGTGAAGATGATGGTGATGGTGATGATGGTGGTGATGATGGTGGTGATGGTGGTGATGATGGTGATGGTGATGATGATGATGATGATGATGATGATGGTGGTGATGGTGATGATGGTGGTGATGATGATGATGATGATGGTGGTGATGATGATGATGGTGATGATGATGATGATGATGATGATGATGATGGTGATGATGATGATGATGATGATGATGGTGATGATGATGTTGGTGATGATGATGATGATGATGATGATGATGATGGTGGTGATAATGGTGATGGTGATGATGATGATGATGATGGTGATGATGATGATGATGATGATGGTGATGATGATGATGATGATGTTGGACTGGCATTGACTGAATCCTTTTCAAAAATGTGTCAGTTTCTTTGTTCAGTGTCAGACGGTGCAATAGGTTGGTTGACCTCAACAATAAACTACCAACGGAACTACCATTGGAAACACCTGTTGGAGTTCAACATTGTAAAAACATCAACGTTCTCCACATTTTAAACACTCAAATCAAAACAAACTCTGTTCTGAACAAAAAAAAAAACCTTCATAGACGACGTTCAGAGGAATATTAGGCATCTGAACCGTTATTGAATTGTTAAGATTCTATTTAGAATAGAAGAGAAAATCTTTGTTAATCCCACATTGGGAAAATTTGCATAACTACAGCAACAAAATAATGCAAAGGGAAGGAAAATGATATTAAAGATAAATAAAATAAGATGTTGAGAGGGTAAGAAAGGAATAACAAGACGTTTACATCCCAGCAACAGTTGGATGCACCTTTATGCAGTAAGTACGGTAATATATGAAGTAAGTGACCTCCTCTGACCGCTGCTGCAACGCCTCTCCATTCAAAGCCTCGTCCATTCTCACTCCATTCTCACTCCATTCTCACTCCAGATTTACAACTCTCACACGGCTCTAGAAAGTGTTTCAAAATGAATGCAAACTCATAAATTCAAAGAGGAGGCGTGTTTAGGAGGTCAGTTAACAATTAACAAGAAACCATAAACCATCATCTTTCTCTCTGCATGCTGAGAGGTAAACAGCAATAAACTGACCAACTACCAGTAGAAACATCAAACTACTGACTCTGGTCAGTCGTGGGAAACATCATCATCATCGGAAAATCACGGTGAGTTTTTTAAACAATATGTTGATATTGTGACAGACGTTCAGCAGAAGAAACTCCCGAGTGCTTTGTGTTGAATAAAATCACTTCAGAAAGACGGTGAAGTTTTCTTCTCTTTATTGATATGACAGGCGTGGGACGTGTCAAACTACTGCTGATCAGACATCATCCTGCTGCTAGTGACAACTGATTTCCATCAGTCACAAAATATCATCCTTCAGCTGTGCGATGACTTCAAAAAGATTTAAAAAACAATCTAAAAACAAAAACAAAAAAAAAATCCCCTCGTGAAGCATTTCTCAACTCAGAGATTTTGCTGAAGATCCCTGGACGCAGAGGAGAGAGTTGGAGAGAAAGCAACTTCTGCTAGCTGCAGGGTGAACAACAGACTGAGAGAGGTGGGAGGAAGTCTTCAGCCTTCTAGTTTTGTCTTTCTTTCTTTTTCTTAATTCACATCATTTTTCCTTCTCTTTGTCGCTGTAGCTACGCAGATCTCCCCAGTGTGGGTTTGATATCACGCCATTATAACACCAGCCAGCCAGCCAGCCAGCCAGTCAGCCAGTCAGCCAGTCAGCCAGCCAGCTTCTACACACTTCAGCTGAACAAACATCAGTCAGGTCAAACATGTCAAACGCATGTGCAAAGGAAGAAGGAGAGAGAAAGTGAGAGAGAGAGAGAGGGAGAGAGAGAGGAAGTGTTGCCATGGCAACGCTGATGAACAGATTCCACAAACGCTCTCATCATCGTCCTGATGAGTTTTTTGTTGTTTCCTCTTGTGTTTTTTTTCCCCCTCATCAGTCTGCAGTCACCCCCTCCCAGCCCCCACCTTTGCAACTGGGAGTCGGGGGGGGGGCAGGGGAGGGGCATGGGGTCACCCCCCCCTCCCACCGACCCCCTCAGAACATTCAGAGACCCGTTTCATCCAGGATCATGTCAGGACATCGCACCAGTCATCAACTTCCCAGCACGCTCACTTTTGAGACTTTTTTTTGAGAACAAGCAAGGGCAAACTACGGCCCGGGGGCCCATACATGGTCCGTTAAGCTTTAGAATCCGGCCAATACGAATCATCGCAAGTATGAAATAGAATCTGATTTAAAAAGGACAAAAGTTCTGGCTGCCACGTCGGACCGGACGAGACGAAGACCAGCAGATCGGACAGGAAGTGATGTCAGGACACCGTTAGCTGAGTCAGGAAGTGATGTCAGGACACCGTTAGCTGAGTCAGGAAGTGATGGCCAAACTTGAAGAAATGATATTAGCAGTCAGTCAGTCATCAAACAGCTGTACTTCCTCCATGTCTGCAGTGTTTTCACAGTCATTTCAATAAAGAGCTGAACACAAGAGATAAACGCAACATGTTTTCCACATATTATATATATAATATATAATATATACAGTATATTATATATATCCCATGATAGATTGTTTCCTCCTCTGCTCACCAAAACACTGGACTGGAGAGTCCAACACTGAGACTTGAGGCCCTGCACCGGCTGTCAGCCTTTAAATAATGTCTGAGCCAGAGGAAATGGAGGGAGGTGGCGGAGGAGGAAAATGATGTTTCCATCCATCCACCCATCCATCCATCCATCCATCCATCCATCCAGTCATCCAGCACTTCTCTCCTTCAAGGTCAGAGGAGGCTGCAGCTCGTCCCCACACATCAGAGGCAGACGAGTGGGTTCAGCAGCAGCAGCAGCAGCAGCAGCAGCAGCAGCAGCAGCAGCAGCAGCAGCAGCGCCACCTCTTGGCTCCCCACTCCTGAAATCTCTGGAGATGACGTTTGTCCAGCAGACCCCCGGGACCCCTGAGCTCAGGAAGAAGTGGGTGTGGAAAATGAATGAATGAATGAATGAATGAATGCCGTTTCTATCGAGGTCCAGCGGGGAATATGTGGATATTTTGAAGAGGAAACAGCGCCATTAAGTGGTAACATTTTAGACTGCAGCATCTTTCACTCTCCCTTCCTCTCCTGAGCTTGCCAGTAAACCTGGAAACATGGTCCACCTTCTTCTTCTTCTTCTTCTTCTTCTTCTTTGGCCAAAGAAAATACGTTTTACGAAGTAAGAAAATGAAGGGGAAAAAAAAAATTACATTTTGGATGACTTTATAAAAACAGATGAATATAAAGAGCGTAAGGCCAAGACGACTCTGACGCCCAGTGGTGATGTTAGTTTCTTTTGTTGGTGCTAATTATGGAGTCAAAGCAGTGAAAGGTCTTGGCTGCAGCTCTGCTCGCTGCTGTCGTCTCACTATGACACCAACGTCAGTGCTTTCTTCTCTTCATCACATTCTTCATTCATCCTCTGCTTACCAGCTCAACATTAAGAAAAGGAAACCATTTGAAAATGGCTAATTTAGATAGAATAGAATAGAAGTCTTTAATCCACATTGGCAGAAATTTGCATCATTACAGCAATGGTACAGTGCAAAAAAAAAGGAAAAATATTTATTATTTATTTTGCGTATAATTAAAAAGAAATAATACACAAAATAAAATATTTCTAGAGTAAGAAAGGAAGAACCAAGATCTTCACGAAAGCTTCTTAATAGCAGCAGAGAGTGAGGAGAACCAATCGCTGCTTCTCCAGTCAAACTGTCCAAGAAGAGACGTAGGAAGCAGAGGAAGTGTGAAGTGTGAACAGCAACACCAGGCTAAACGACTGTTCATCTGCCAACACAGCAATAGGCCACCTAGACTGGCCTGCACCATTCATGGCTTGGGCTGTTTTCACCACGCAGTCAGAGCCAATCAGCTTCCAGCATCGAGTGCAGCTAGTGTGTGCAGGTGTGATTCCTCCCACGGCCGCCCTGCTGCTGGTCTGCACCACCTGCAACTGAAGGCAGTGCACTGCAGTGCATCCATCCATCTATCCATCCATCCATCTATCCATCCATCTATCCATCCATCTATCCATCCATCTCGCATTCTTCTTTTAAGGTTCTAATGTGAGCTTGCCAGTGAACTACGGTGGCCCTGTGCACCCAAACCTGGATACCTGCCCCACCTTCTTCTTCTTCTTCTTCTTCTTGGTTGGTTTATTTGAGGGCGCCCCCTAGCGTTCAGCCTAAATACCAAACACTCTGCTGTCAGGCAGCTGGATTGTCCACACCAGGCTTCCTTACAAATATGCTGGTGCAAGATGGCAGCTAACTGGGAGCACTGGGACCCTGACTGGTCTATGGAGATTCTCATATATATAAATGAGAACTGTTCTATTGGGAGGAAAACCACTTGACTTTCATTGTACTGCAGTAGACACTTTAATGAATGTATTTATGAGCAGTATGTTAAGATTTAACAATAATAAAATCATAAACCGAGCCAAATATTAAACACTGGACCTTTAAAGCACTTTGTGTTGCATTCTTTGGGAGGAAAAGTTTGACACAAAGTTCGGTTTAATTTCAGAACCAGCCTTCCTTCTTTCCTTCCTTCCTTCCTAACAGACAGTGGTCAAAGACTCCAGATGGTAGTAGAAGTACACACAACACTGCACTCTAGCACCTGCACTCATCTCTTCCCCCCAGAGCCAATGAAAGTATTTTTCACGAGCAACTGCCATCCTAGCTGAGCGAAGTGTGTCTGTGTAGACGCTCATCTCCTGGGGTATAAATAGCATCTAATGTGATTTCCACTGACTCGGGGGTTAAATTGCTATGATCTATCAACAAAGGCCATCTCCGCTGAAGCCACGAGCAGCAACAGATGCTGCCGAGCGGTCGAGGCCACGCCCAGCTCAGCCCTCATATCTCAAAGCTGCTCCATCAATCATTTCACTCAATGAAAAAGTGTTTTAAAAGAACCGTCGGAGGAGGACAGGGCCACCGTAGTTCACTGGCAAGCTCAGGAGAGGGAGCGAGAGTGAACGAGTGCAGCAGTCTAAAATGTAACCACTTGATGTCGCTGTCTTCTCCTTCAAAAGCTCCCAGTATTTACACACTGGGACCTTTAAGACAATGTTGGTGGAGAAGTTGGTGATGGTGTTCAAGGTCGACTGCAGAGGAGCTTCTCATTGGCCGTCCCTCCACTGCACCATCAGCCTTTTCCACACCCATTTTTCCAAATACTGAACCTTTCATGATGTCAGTCGTTCAAAAGGAACTCTCTCGTATCTCCAACTAACTAACTAACTACCTATAACTAACTAACTGACTAACTAACTGCAGAAACTGTCTGTAAACAGCTGCAGTGTCTCGTAAAGCACTCGTGGTCCTGCAGTGTACTACAGATTCACTTCCACTTAAGTATGAAGATAGGTGAAGAGACATTGCTGATACACACACACACACGCACACACACACACACACACACACACACAGTCACTGATCTTCTCAGTGACTCTAAACAGTTTTATGGGACCAGCACTCGGACCAGATGGTCTGCTTATCAGCTACTCTGTGTCTCTGAGTGTGTGTGTGTGTGTGTGTGTGTGTGTGAGACCAGGCACCAGACAATGTAAATATTTGTCAAAAGCAAAGAGGCAGGTGGTTGTCAGGGTCACGCTGGAGTAACACAACTGGTGCGTCGCAGGACAAAGAGGCAGTTTTGAGAGATTGGAGGGCAAACGGTCAGAACACCTGCCGAGGTCCAATTCCCCAGCAGAGCCCAGCGCACCAGTCTCAGCAGGCCATAGACATCATTGGTGTCCATCCGGATCAATATTATCATTATATCGTCTGAAATTGAAGGACTAGTCTTCAATCTGGAACCACAACACCACAACATAGCGAGGAGAAGGAAAATGATTTCACCTTTACGACTGACTGGCGATTGATGGATGATTGATTGTTGTATTGTCCAAAGTTAATCAGCTGTTCACAGCCAAGCTGCAGCGGCAGTTCAGCTCGGGACTTATTGCAGCTCGGCCGGCACTTTTTATGACTGGGTAAACTGAAGCACTGTGAGAGCAAACAGCCGCAGCTGTTCCCAGCGGCGTCGGCGCGGCTGCCAGAGTATTTTGGTCACCGAGAAGAAGTTTGGTCTTCACAGGAGGCCGTGGTGTCGAGAGTCGGCTTTGAATCTCTTCTCTGTGAACCCTCGCTTACATCATCATCTCTGCACCTCCGCCACCTCGCCTCCTCAGCATTACATCATTCACCCTGGTTTCCACACACACACACACACACACACACACACACACACGTCACTTCCTTCCTGGAGGTCAGACAGTCGAAATCCCTTCATCAGTATTCAATGAAGGGCATGCAGACATCGCAGTGTTTTGTGGTGAGGTGTCATCCTCACAAACTCCGACCCCCCGCTGTCACTGCGCTGGACAGAAACTGAGGCCTCGTCCGATTAAAACAACATTTCAGTGCTCTGTGTTTTACATATACTGTAGGATTGACAACAGCGCTACCCTGAAGAACCTAGAAGAACCTTGAAGAACCTTGAAGAGCCTTAAAACAGGAAAATCCCCCTCAAGCAATGCAATGCTCATGCCAAAGCAGTAGAGGGCGATATCACTACTTACCGTGAAGACCGTTTTAGCCAATCACGACCCAGAAAACCAACAATGGCAAAGCGAAGCAGGGCAGAGTCTTCTGTGTGGACTGACAGCTAGGTGGCGCTACCGCTCACGGGAACACACCAGGACACAGTCAATAAAAACTCAAGCAGATGCGGACTGGGAGTCGTGTCAGTCACAGGAAGTAGATAAATAGCGCTAGCAGTGTTTGAGGTAACCCCTCCACGACGTCCACTAGTGTCCACTAGGTGGAGACGCCTCACTGTTTACCGTCGTACAGCCACGCCGTTTATTTATTTTGCAGGACACAATTGAATACAATCATGTCAATCACTGACTGACTGGTCATGATAGAAAGTGTGTCTAGCGGTGGTTTTCTTGGTGTGGAATAAATGTGGTTGGCGACTTGCTGATGCAGGAGGAGGAACCTGGTGATGATGGTCCTGGGACTCCAACCAGCAGCAGTGGAGAGGCAGTGATTTAAAGGGTCCTGGTTCACACAGGCAGAGACATTGGAGATGATGGTGGCTGCGCTGACCGACTGGCAGTGAGACCAGCGAGGCCTCGTCTCCATGGCGATGAAGCACACAGGAGCGTCCCCTCCTCATCACCACTATCACTTCCTGCTGCCATGGCAACAGCTGGGCCTCCCTCACAGTCAGCTGACACACACAGCGGCAGAGAGCCAGGCTGCTGTCACGTAGTCAGACCAGCAGCTTCAAGTTGCTGCTGCTGTTCCCCAGCTGATATCTCAACTACTGCTGTGCAGGGCAGGGAGTGGTGGTGGGAAGAAATGATATTAACAGTCAGTCAGTCATCAGGCAGCTGTATCTCCTCCATGTTTGCAGTGTTTTCTCCATAATATCCCAGGACAGATTGCTTCCTCCTATGAGGTGGCTCATCCATCTGCTGCTGCTCCGCTACCCCCCCTCTGGCACATTTTACAACCCACTGTAGCCCACCAATTTTTTTTTTTTTTTAATAGCATCACAACTGTTGCCCTCCAGTGAGACGAGCCCTCTGTGGGAGCTTTAACAGTTAACCAGCATGATTTTATTTATTTTTTATCCCCCAGTTTCTCCTCTTTCTTCCTCTAATCCGGTGAATTCCGGAGATTCTGCTGCTTTTTCTCTCTTGATTTATGTACAAACGCTGATTTCAGACTCTCTGCAATGTAGATGAAAATAATACAGATGGAAAACTAGCGGATGAATAATGTTCACACATCGTCCATTCAGTTTGGTGATGATGAGCAGAGGCTTGCAGGCGCCGCTTTACCAACAGGTGGCCGTTCACCACATCTGCGTTGAAAAACAGCCAAAGTGTTCCCTCTAGTGGTCATTTTCTCTTACTGCAACTGTTGGCAGACCAAGCTCGAAGACAAAAGAGAGGAGCCGCTCTCGCCACCGTGCGGTGATGGCGCGCTAGTAGACGGTGTGTACAGACGCAAAGTCCTCAGCTTCAGTGTGAGCGAAAGTCAACTGGGTGTGAAGATGTTTGGCTGCACGTTACTGAAGATACGCATCATCTGAGTCACAGGAACAGATGAGTTCCTTCTTGAACCACAGAGTGAAGTGGAGAGGTCTGGGGGAGGAAGTGTGACTTCCTGTCAGGGCTGCTGGTGGTGGGTGTGGTGGGTGCTGATGGGTTGGGTGGGGTCCACCCACTTCCCAAACCAAACACTGCCGCCTTGGTTTCTCTACCTGTTTTATTTTAGTTTCATTTGCCCCCCCCCCCTCAAATATTCATTTGAAACCATCACGTCAAGCATGAGGTGGCCTTTGCCTCGATGGTTCACAGCAATACTCACAACCAGAGGAGAGATTTGCAAATAACTCCAGTCATCCTCCACTAATCTTGGTTTACTGCTGAATATTCAGTTTTGATGAATCGCACATTAAGTTCTGTTGCAGCCTGTGGGGACCTTCATCAAAACATCCGGCCCATCAAACACAACAAGGTTATGATCAGTGTGTGAAATACTCCTCAGTGTTCTGCAATATCAATCATCTAAATGTCCTTAACATGCAGGAGGCCTATTAAAACCTTACAATATTTTATAGATTCAACCTTGTAGCTTCTTCTCATCAGAGCTTCTAACGTCAGATTTGATTCCTTCTTCTGCCAGGTGGAAACCACTTCCTGTTTCAAATATAGGGGTTCCTATATTTGAAAAAATATAGGAACCCCTTAAAATTTTGCTTTGAGGCTTTTGGGGGTCTCATGGGTTGATCGGGGGGGTTGGACCCCTCCGGACCGCTCTGTATTTGGCACCCTGGTTAATATCCTGTCAATGCTCCATGTGGCCTCCAGGGGACCAACCAGCTTGGATGGTCCCTCAGCGGACAGCAGATCATCAGCTGACAGCAGATCAGGTGCCAGTCAACCTTTTCATCTGCTGTTTGCTCCCTCGTCCCAGCTAGTCAAACACCCTGTCGCACCACAGGAGGAGGGTAAATGCCAGAGTCCAGAAATAGCAGCGGCTCATCTCACTTTTTCCCCATGATGCTGCTGCTGGACAGATTACATTTGCACCTGGGCCCAGAAAAACATGTCAGTGGTGATGTTCTCCTTTATTTCAAGGCAACATTCTCTTCACACTGTTCTTTCTTTCCTCACCAAAACCCAAGATCAGAGATATGAGACCAGAGGTGGGAAAACTCTTGGTGGAATACAGTGGGTTGTAGTAGAGGAGCAGCAGCAGATGGATGGAGTGCTTTGGTGAGTCACCTCATAGAAAACATGTTGCTTTAATGTCAATGGAAAAAAGAAATGAACAAAACGGAGGAGGAAGGGGAGGAGCTGGAAGAAGAAAATAATGCACGACGAGCGTCTAATTAGCAGCGGTGCACAGACTCACTGACTCACAGACCCAAAGACTCAAAGATTTGCAGACTCACAGACCTACAGACCCAGCGACTCACTGACTCACTTACGTGAGAAGCAGCAGAGGCGAGGAAGCAGCCAGACGCTCGGCCAGATGGTGCATCAGTTTCTGGGGAGCTCGAGGAAGAACTTTTTCCTTTTTTTCTCTCATCATGTATTCATTGAGGCTACAGAGCTGGTTCCTGGACAAATCAGCAGTTTCAATATTTAGCCAAGACAAGCTGACATCCACTTACACCTCTGTTGGAAACAGACTCATTCAGCCAATCAGCAGCAGCAGCAGCAGCGTCAAACAGAAGACAGCTGCTTTGTATCTGAGCAGCCAGTGTTGACAGGCTTTATGACTGCAGACTCCAATATCCTGGAGAAACACTCGCCTCACACGGGGCACCATGTTTCATACCTCAGTCTGAACTGACAGGGAACGTCAGTCGTTCTGCTCTGCCGTCAGGGACGTCCAACACTGACAGTCGTCTGTACCGTCCACTATCATGCCAGACTCCACAACCCTTCCAACTGCCCTCCAGTAAAAAACCTCCACGTCCTTAAAATATATACAAATATACACACACATATACTGTATATACATAGCTTTTCAAAAAAAAACAAAAAACGACCCTTTGAGGCTTTCAGGGGGTCTCATGCGTAACTGGAGGGTTTGACCCCTGTGGACCCCCCCTGTATTTTGCACACTGCACCCAATCCACTGCCAACACTCAGAGAAGTGAGGACACAAATTCATATCATCACATTTCCACAACACCAAGAGTGTGAAAAGCCACGAAGCAGCAGCAGCAGCAGCAGTGAGAGACTCACCAGAGTTTGCGAGGCATCGGTCCCAGTCTGACCCGGTTCTGTGGTCTGACCCGGTTGTGTGACTGAACCACTGCTTCCTCAGGCTGCTTGCTGCTGCTGCTGCTTCTCTTTCATCTCTGTTTGGCCACTCAGGAAACTCATTCATCCTCCACACAGCACTTCAAGACAAAACCCTGCTAACACACGCACGGCTTTGCACACACACACACACGCACACTTGTTTAAATATGCTGGTATTAATGAGGTGTTGTGTAAATGAGTTTTGTGTGTGGTCAGTAACCATGGCCATCAGGTGGAGGAGGTGGAGGAGGAGGAGGGACAGTAGATGAAGGAGACAGCAACACTGTGACCAGTGGAAGCAAGTGTGGAGCTGTGCTGCAGTCTGGACTCATGGTCCTAACCCTGCTGCTGGCTGCTGGCTTCTCATTCACCTCACCTCCTTCACCTCCTTCATGCTTTTATTGGCTAAAAAACAAATAAACTGCAGCTGATGTGATTTGAGTTTGATTAGACCATCAGCACCAGGACTGCTTCTCCCTCTCTCTCTCCCTCTCTATCTCTCTCGCTCAGTCAATACACACACGCACATCTATTTACCTATAGATATATCTATGTATGTATGTATGAGGGCTAATATCCTGTGGTCACTGTGGGACGTGATGTTCATCCTCTCTGTGGCCACAATGTTTCAGCTCACTGCTCACTGTAAATTATGCTCACCTTTGATCTAACAAGACCATCAGACCACACACACACACACACACACACACACACACACACACACACACACACACACACACACACACACACACACACACACACACACACCAGCTCCAAATACACTCATAAAGTCCTCATTCATATTCAGCTCCTCTCCAGAGGGCTGAATGACACAGTGTGTGTGTGTGTGTGTGTGTGTGTGTGTGTGTGTGTGTGTGTGTGTACTACTCACCGAGCTCTCAGTGCTGACAAACTGGACTTGTCAATCCTGGAACAGCAGAGAGAGAACAAGATTGAGATGCTGATGACTTTTTAAAAAGGTGAAAATGAAAAACCTCGACAGGTATTGGCTGCTACTGAGTCTGTGCTTGAAGAGTTCCTCTGCCACAGTCGTTAGCATCTTAGTTAGCATTAGAGGACATGCAAGTCTAGATTGCTTCTATGGTGAAGAGTGTGAGTGGAGATCATTGACAGTCTCAACATCTGTGAAGAACTTCAAGCACTTTAGATTTGGACTGATGATGATGATGAAGGAGGAGGTGTTGCACATAATTATCAAGATTGAAAACAAAAAGAGCTGGAAAGATTCACCATAGTCCGTCGTCAAAATAAAAGAGAAAGAAAATGACTCATTAAACTGCAAATGACTTTTATTGCACTGCGATTATACACTTTGATTCATGTATTCATGGGCAGAATATGAGGGTTTTTTTTTTAGCAATAGAAAAATCAAAAGCCAAATTTTACACACTGGACCTTCAATACCAGCAGTACTGAGTAGTACCAGCAGTGCAAAAGACCACCGACTGGTACGAGTTGCATCCACAGACCCATCACGAGACACAACAGCAACACAACGACAGCAACAAAGCAGCTGGTTGGTGGATCCTCTTCTGGCAGCACAAAGACTCTCTCACATTGTGTGAACACACACAGAGGGACGCACAACCACAAACCCTAACCACACACACACACACACATGTGTGTGCAGGTCAAAGTGTGAGAGATGTCACCCCACCCATCCTTCCTCATTAGAAAACAGGGTGAGAGACACACCCAGCAGTGCTGCTCTGCACTCGCACACCATGAACTCACAAACACTCACCGCCCAGGCCCACACACACACACACACACACACGGGCCAGTGCTGCAGTCTAGTTTATTCTAGTTCTATACTCTGATTCTCCTCCTTCCAGCCTCGTCCACATCTGTCCATCATCACCATCAGCTGCTTCTAAACATCACTAAACCAGCGCCACCATCAGGCCCAGTGAGGCATTCAGTATCCAGCATCCACATAGAAGTGACATCATCAATGACCGATGATGTCACTGTCTCCATGGAAATGTATTGGAAGCTACACTAGATGCATTTCCAGCTGGACTTTCCTGAAACGACCACCAGCATCACAAGACAAAGTTGTTGGAATAAAGAACAAACTGATAAATTGTTTCCACACTGAAAGTTTCAGCAGTGGTGCAAACCCACCAATCAGCTCTCTGAAGCCACACTGAAGCAACAACTGATTCTCTCCGACACAACACAAGATTAAACATCAGTGAAGTCACGTTGTTAAAGTGGCTCTCTGGTGTACAGCAGACTGCGGGACCCCCGGTGGTGGAGCAGCGACCTACCATCCAAATCCCCCGAAGGAGACGCTCCTCCTCCTCCTGCTCAGCATGGCCAGTCCCCGCTGGAAGCAGTGCAGCACCACTGCTGCAGTGTCCTGGACTAGTACCACCACTACTACTACTACTACTACTACTACTACTCTCTCTGCTCTCTCTCTCACCCCTCACTCTCTTGCTCTTCACTCTTTCCTCTTATTTCTTCTCCTTCACTTCTTCTCCTCCTCCTCCTCTCGTCTGCACCTCTGGACTCTGACTCGCTGCTCTGCTGACTCGTCTGTGCAACCACGCAAAGAATGAAACAAACACAATGACACACGCAGCAGGTACAGCTGAGAGGGGAGGAGGGCGGGGGAGTGTCTGTGTGTGTGTGTGTGTGGGTGGGTGGGGGGGAGGTGTGTTACAAACTCCCGTGTTAGTCTGTCTGTTTCATGATGAAGTGCCAGTAAGTTTGCTTTGGTTGGATAAACACATTTGATGACCAGAGAATCTCTCACTCTCTCCAAGCAGCTGCAGTGTCTCCAACAGCAACGTTTCTCAACTGCTGGGTGGTGACCCCAAAGTGGGTCGCTGAGCTGTTTGGATTGGAGAATGACACACGATTCAACTCAGTCATTTCAATCATTTATTGACGGGACAGAAAAACCAGTGTGATGACAGGGTGGATGGAGGCCACCAGGGGGCAGGAGACAACATGAAGACAATGCCAGGTTGATGCAACAGAGACCTGAACTAAACCAAACTGGGAGACTTGACAAGAAAACTGGAGACAACTGACCTGAATCCACCGAGGCAACAAGAAGCTGTGAAGATACCAGGAGCCACCACAGACCAAGGAGGACTGGTTCTAGCAGAAGGTTCAGGAGGGGGAACACAGTGGGAACCATCAGGTTTCAGGACCACCGGTTACCAAACCTTCAGCTCCACCCAACCAACAGTTGAACCGTTCTTCACACCTCTCTGCCAGTCTGCCTTCCTGCTCCAGCTCCACCCAAGGTGTGGTCACAGTGTCCACCATGGGTTGGACTCCTCTTCTACCAGGGTGGGGAAGCCCAGTCAGTTGGTTTTGCTCCACCTTGACGGTTGAACGCATGTGAATCTCTTTCAGAAGAGGTGAGAAGGTCTTGAAGATACCAGGAAGCAGTTTACCTGCTTCAACCTCTCCATCTGCAAGTCGTTTAGAAAATATTTGTGATGGTTTCCATCCAACATTTCCTACCATCACCGTTTGGTTGCAACCTCTGACCGACTGCTTCCTCTATGAAACTGACCAGGGAGTTTCCTTCCTCTTGTTAGGAGGGGGAGGAGGTGGAGGAGGAGGAGGGGGGGGGAGGAGGAGGAGGGGGGAAGAGGATGAGGAGGAGGAGGAGGAGGAGGAAGCCCTCCATGTGTATGCAGGCTGGGAAACAGGTTTCCAGTGCATGTCAACAAAGTCTAAAGACAGAAAACCAGCTTGATCCAGGTCAAGGAGAAATGTCTGGTGGCCTCGCAGACAGGAAATGTGTGTGCGTGGTCTCCATGCTACGGAGGGAGAGATGCAACCAATTATTTTATGGAACCTCACCTTTCTGCATTCACAATTTTAGATCAGCAGAACAACAACAGAGATCCGCAACATGACAACACATCACTGCAGTTATGAATAAATGAATAAATTCCTGGAGGGTATATATATATATATATACATATATAGTATACATATATATATATTTATATATCTCAACTGCATAGAAAGTAGCCCATGCTGTTTCTCATAGTGTGTGTTCAGAGTTCTCCATGAATTTTCAGTTTTCTGCAGACAGAATGTGTTGTTATCGTAGGTGATTTTAATATCCATGTGGCTGGGTGGAATGTACGGCCTGGTCCAGCAGGGGGCAGGGTTCAGCCAGGTCAGACGTCCCTGCACGGTTCTGTCTCTACCAAGTTCTTCAACACTTCCAGTATGGAAACAGCCCAGTATTAGATATTATTCAAGTCTATTTTTATTTTATAATTCAATTTGGGTGTAATTATGTCAAAACATGTATTTATATACTATATATATATATATATATATATATATATATATATATATATATATATATATATATATATATATATATATATATATATATATATATATATATATATATATATATATATATATATATATATATATATATATATATATATATATACACACACATATATATATACATATATACATATATATATACATACATACATATATATACATACATACAAATATATATATATGTATATACATATGTCGCCCCCTGGTGCTCAGTTGGTGCTCAGTCGTCAATAAAAACGATGGAGCCCTCGACTGGCTTGGATCCTTCACTTAAAAATGAAAATTAGAAAATTTGAATGAATGAATGAATGAATGATTCAATAGTTTGTGATGAAGGCCCGTCACTGAGGAACACATTCACATTCCCCTCTGTCATTGTGGTGAGTGCAGGCATCACGGATTATCTCACACACACACACACACACACACACACACACACACACACACACACACACACACACACACACACACACACACACACACACACACACACACACATATCTTTAGCTTATTCATTCACCAATACTCCTCCTGCAGTTGTTTGCTGCCTGCTGTCTCTCCTCCACAGCCGCTGGGTCTGAAGCAGAGCTGCTCTGAAGCGAGGCCTGCTATAGCTAACAGGAAGTAGCCATCTGCGCAGGTGTGCTGATCGTGGAGCGAACCATGTGTGCTTCTGCAGCCTTTCAGTGAGCGGTGCTGTGGCTGCGGGATGATTGTGGGCTCCCTGTGTCAGGGGGTGTGGTCAAACTGAATGTTGTGTTGTGGTTGTGAGGGCGGCAGAGGAACTCTGCTCACACTGGAATATCCTTCATTCATCTCCTACATGTCTTTTTGATTTTCACATGTTTTGTGAATGAATGGGCTCAACCTGCCTCAGCGACTCCAGCCATGGTTCCTCCGTACAGTCACCGACCGACCGCCTGGTGGCAAGTGTGACTGATCCTTGCTGGATTCCAAAGCGACTGTTGTAACTGCGGGTACAGACTCACACATTTCACACAACCGTGAGTGTCAGTGTTTTGTTCCCTTGACTAATGTGACTCAAACATGTTGCCAAGCCTGGTGGTTAACCAGAGTGAAAGTCGTGTGTGTGTGTGTGTGTGTGTGTGTGTGTGTAGGTGGGCCACGTTCATCAGTGGTGCAGTCACCGTCATCATCATCATCGTCGGGTGCAGAAAACTCCGGCGTTCTCCAGGTGCACGCTGGGAAATTAAAAAGGCCTCAGTCCTTCTTCTCCATCTCCCATCCAGTGTGTTCCATCACCCAGGTGTCCTCCTCAAGAACCAGCAAGAGCCGTGAGCATTCTCTTTATTTGATCACCTTGCTCACCTCCCCAGCCTGTGCTTCCTCCCCCTTATCGCTCTGCGCATCGTGCAATTAGGCCTTTGCTGGTGACGTGCACTCCCAGGGGATCTGCACAGGCAGATGGAAGCGGCTTCTCTGGCTGCCTTGGTGAATCCACCCCTCTGTCCCTCTAAGAGGTAATACTTAGTCAGTGGAGGTTTGCAACCACTGCCAATCCTGCCGCCGAGCTAATTGTCACTTTTAATGGCTCCCGTCTGTCACATGACCAGCGCTGTCTGTCATCAACAGCACACACACACACACACACACACACACCTGCTCACACGCACACAGGAAATCAACTAAACCCCAGTTGAAGCATATTTCCAAACTCATTTCTTTTGGAATCTGCTTCTCAATCAAAGCACATCCACCCTCAACGCTCACTCTGTCTTTTAGTGACGGCTGTCCTGTTTTTAACCAAGCTGTACAAGAACCTAATTAAAATCATCCACAGAAGATCTTTTCCTCCTGTGGCAACTAAACTGTACAGTTCCTCCTTGTAAAACCACTGTCTGCCGTATACATCCACATGCATTCATCCAGAATCTTACAGTATTTTGTAGTTGCATGCTCTTAATCCTCCCCCCCCCCAAACTGTTAAATTTGCACTTGGCACTATGCCAGTTTTTTCATACTGTCAGCTTTGCACTAAGTAAAAATAGCCGGTTGTTTAATTTTCTATTGTTTTTATTATTTTTATTTTAGTTATTGCATGCTTCTATATTTTATGTACATTACTCAGTTGACTGGAGCCCTGTTACTAACAGAATTTCCCCCGGGATAAATAAAGTATTTCTTACTGTCTTTGAACGCTAGCGCTAATAGTTGTCGTGTATGAAACCTCAACTTAAACCTGGTTTAATTCAGCAGGGCCGTTTCTCTTTGTGTTGTGGGCGGCACCAACATTGAAGTTTTTGCTGAAGAATTCAGGATTTGGCATTTAAAGGTCCAGTGTGGAATATTTAACCTGATTCATGATTTTTATATCGGTAAAAGTATTTATTGGCAAACATGCTGCCCACAAATACATTAATAACAGTGTCAGCTGGCAGGACAATAACAGTCATGAGGTTTTCAGCTTCAACTTCCGTTCCGTAACCTCTCGTCTTCATCTTTAAGCCCGTGAAGAAGCCACTGCTGTCAATAACGACTGCACTGGCAGATCAGTGGAGCCATCCTTCGCCGCTCGTCTTCCTCCCAGACTGAACAGCGTCAGGTTTTTCTTCACGTCTCTTCGTTAAATCTTCCTGTTTGCCTTCTATTTTTAGGCTCGCCTTCAGAGCATTTCTTCATGCTTGGATCGGAGCCAAAGCGACAGCGATTCTGCCCATACAGCCGATCTTCCAAATCATCATCCACTCATCCACTCATCCATTCATCCACTCATCCACCATCCATCCATCCATCTCATCCATCCATCCATCCATCCACTCATCCATTCATCCATCCATCCATCCACTCCATTCATCCATCCATCCATCCATCCATCCATACACCAGATCACAGAGAGACGGCTGCAGGCGCTAACCCCTGCTGACACATCAGAACATTTAAACACACTATCGAAATGAGCCTTGACACACACGCACACACACACACCCTCCCAGACGTGGCTCCTCCCCAGTGTTGTTCACGCTCCGCCTCTCGATGAGAGAAAGAAAACATCCATTTACTTGATGTACTTCCTCTTCACTGCAGCCTTAGATGGCAACACAACACCCACAATAACCACAATGAGAGACTCCCAGAGAGGAAGCAGCAGAAGGGTTGACGCACACACACACACACACACACACACAGATAGATAGAGAGACAGAGACAGGGAGAAAGAAAGGCAATTGAACTTGATCAGCTCATTCTGAAAACATGGCAGTGTCTCCACTGCGTGGACTCTCCAGGGACCCTGCGAGTACAATGGCAGCAGCTCACTCAGCTGTTACAAAACAATTCCCTCTGCAGCTTCTGGAATCCTGCCTCCATCAAAGTCTCATCTCATCAACGGATTTGAAGCAATTTTCTGAGAAGAAGAGAGTTCAAACACACCAGAATCACAGGTTTAAAAAAGTCACTGGCAGGGTCCGAGGAACCAAGCTGCGCTGGAAAATGAGACCTAATTACTACTGACAGTTATTGGTGATGGGAGAAGTGAGAAGGAGAAGGGGCAGAGTTGGCAGCTTGATATTCAAATATACGTACAGAGAAGGGAGACAAGCCACAGTCAAATTCCCTGTTTGTCATGCACACACTTGGCCAATAAAGCTGATTCTGATTCTGATTGATGGCGAACCAGTGACAGTGGCTGAGATCAGTGCTGAGGACGCTGGACCAAGTCCTGGTCAGTATCAGAGAACACATCTCAGGAGACCAAACTGGGTGAAGGATGCTCCACTGGAGACCAAACTGGGTGAAGGACGCTCCACTGGTGACCAAACTGGGTGAAGGACGCTCCACTGGTGACCAAACTGGGTGAAGGATGCTCCACTGGTGACCACACTGGGTGAAGGATGCTCCACTGGTGACCACACTGGGTGAAGGATGCTCCACTGGTGACCAAACTGGGTGAAGGACGCTCCACTGGTGACCAAACTGGGTGAAGGACGCTCCACTGGAGACCAAACTGGGTGAAGGACGCTCCACTGGTGACAGGTCGGTCGCCAACCGCTTCGAAAAGCCGGTTTGAGGTGAACCAAGAGAGATGGCTCCTGATTGGCTGGGGACCCGAACCAAGCAGAAACCAGCTTGGGAGCCAAAAGAACCGCTGACTCTATTTAGTGAGCCGAGCCAAAAGAAGTGGTTGACCGAAAAGAGCGGGAACTCCCCTGACTACGGTCGAGCGAGTCACCAGGGACGAGAAGAGTTTCCAGCAGTGGATCACTGCAGGGTTCAAGTCTTCAATCACTGGAGCTCCTCCAGTCAGCTGAGCATCGGATGAGGTTCAGACGGCCTCGGTGTGCTGAGCAGGTACCTTCAGCAGGACCAGAGCCACCTGTTGGACCTGCTGACCAGCATCTGGCCCTGTGCTCTTAATGCTGGGCGGAGGTGTGGTGACTCTGCAGGTCCAGGCTGGTGGTTGTGGCACATCTCCAGCAGAGAAACACGTCATGCAGAGGGAAACCTGTTCTCACTGGATGAACATCTATTTTCATATCAAGCAAACTTGGCTGCAGCTTTACTTCACGTGTTCATTTTTTTTTTTACAGAATTCTATTTGGGAAAGTTTTCTTTTCAGCTGGAAGCAAAATGAGAACTATAAAAACTGGCAAATGTTGCATAATGAAATGAAATGAAATGAAATGAAATGAGCTTCTACGGAGTCTCAGCTTGAACAGAGGAAGCTGCTCATTATTGATGATCAAATTCTCTCCCATTGACTTCGGCAGAGTTTAAGGTTGTGTTTGATGTCTTTCTGTAGAGAGCAGTGCCTTCAATACAAAATGTCATATAAACATGTATAATAATAATAATAATAATAATAATAATAATAATAATAATGATAATAATAATAAATTGCACTTTTCTCCACATCATTTTGACAACTTTGACAAAATACTCATCGAGCATTTTGTGTATAAATGATGAGAGTCTAGTTTCCAGAGCAGCGGTCAGACTGCAAACAGGTTTCTCCTCATGTTTCCCACATCATCAGAGCTGAGGTGTTTCTCCAGAGAGGCTGGCAACAGAAGCTAATGCAACTTCTCCTGCGGCTCCCAGAGGACGGACAACGTGCCAGCGTAGATCAGAACATCATCGTCCACCTGGAACAGTCCCAGGTGATTCTGTCTCATTCCGTTCTGTTGCGTGTTTCTGTTGAACGTCGCTCGACGGCACCTCGGCTTGCATTTCGGGAAACATAAACAAGCGCCGGTCTCATCCACCCACTCAGAAACTTTACGTCCGCCATCCACCGCCTCCCATCTACGCATCATCACAAGAGAGTCACGAACCTCTCGGCAAAACCCAGCGCCAACGTCGCAGCGCGGTTGCGCCGTTGCTTGAAAATAAACGCCGACGGCCGCGAAAATAAGAGGCCTACCACAACACAAGACGTTCCTCCAACTGGAGAGGAAACACCTGTAGGAACGCAATCCCTCCTTGTGCACGTGCGCGTCGTCCCTCACCTGCAACTGGAGACACTCTCCACTTCAGCAGGAGAGTTCTCCACACCAATCAGCGCTCACGCACGTACGCTCCGCCTGATAGTTAACGCAACCGACGTCAGCGGCGGCGGCTCTGCCCTTACCTCGGCTCGCCCGCAGATCCCTTGCAGGCTGGCCTGAACATACCGGCAGCCAGCGGACGGTGCAGCACTCGCAGAGGACCAGCTGTCAGTGGAGGAGAGGAGCTTGGCAAGCGAGAGGAGAAGGGGAGAGAGAGAGAGGGAGAGAGAGGGAGAGAGAGAGAAGGGGAGAGAGAGGGAGGCAAAGCAGGGACAGGGAGCCGGTGCAGTGGGGGAGGGGAGGTGTAGCAATAAAGCACAGGAGGAGGGGGGGGGGGGGAATTATGAGATTAGAGACGGTCGGGAAATGTCTTTGAAAAATGTGACGCTGTTACCATGGAGAGATCCTCGTGAAGATTGTCTTGAAAAACAACCTGTGACAGATTGTTGGATTATACCAGCGAGTCAATAAGAAAGGAGGACGGAGGTGCAGGTAGAGCACCCTGACAGCAGATTACCTTCACAGGTGTCACACCACCATCCATCATCTTTATGTGCTGCAGCAGCAACCGTGAAGAAGAGGAATACAAGCCTTCAGGATGCTAACAAGGTCCAGAGTGGAGGATGATTTTATCCTGGTGAAAGCTGAACACACTGCCCACATGTACGTTTAAAGAAGTGTCCACTGGCAGTGCAATAACAGCCATGTGGGTTTCCTCCCATTAGAACTCCTCTCATACTGGATATAAGAATCTCCAAAGACCAGTCAGGGTCCCAGTGCTCCCAGTTAGCTGCCATCTTGCAGCAGCATATTTCTAAGGAAGCCTGGTGTGGACAATCCAGCTGCCTGACAGCATAGCGTTTAGTATTTAGGCTGAACGCTAGGGGGCGTCCTCAAATAAACCAAGAAGAAGAAGAGGAAGAAGAAGAAGAAGAAGGTGGAGCAGGTCTCCAGGTTTGAGTGCACAGGGGCTGTGTCTCAATTCAGGGTCTGCATCCTTGGAAGGAAGGAAGGAGGCTTCCTCCGTCTGAAGGAAGCGTCCTCCAAGGACCCGGCCCAGAAGGACCGCCCCAAACCCCGCCTCCCCGGTAACCACACGGGACGGTCTATCCGTGGGCGTATTTCCTGGTTGCGTCACCGCCGTTCCCTCCTGCTGGCCAACCACAGAAGTGACGTTTTCATAGCATCAAGCTAACCATTGGTTCTCCATCTAACGATGGCGTTGGATGTTCAAATAAGTAAAAACCCTGCGTTAAAAACTGAATATTTGATGTGAAACTTCAACACTTAAATTTATACATTGTGTCTTTGCCAGTAGATGGCGCTAATTTCAGCTGACTTCCCAGGATCCCAGGATGCTTTGCAGCAGCAGGCAAAGCACCCTGGGATACAGAAGGAGGTGAAGGATAGTAGCGGTGCAGCCTTGGAATGGGCTAACAGTAGGGTGCATTCCCAGGACGCATTTGGAGCGTCCTTCTGACTTTTGGGAATTGGGAGGAGCCTTCACGCAGTGCTATGACGCAACTTCCTCTCAAATGCAGCCTTGGAAGGATGCAGAGCCTGAACTGAGACACAGCCAGGGTCAGTGTAGTTCACTGGCAAGCTCAGGAGGGGGAGGGTCCTGAGTCCATAAGGGGACAGAAGTGAAAGTGAGCGCTGCAATCCAGAATGTAACCACTTGATGTCGCTGTTTCTTCTGAAAAACAAATCTCCAAATGTTCCACACTGGACCTTAAAGCAAAAGTAGGCGAAACAAAGTCCAGCAGCAGGATTATTAAAGCTAAAGTGCAAAATATTCCCAATCCAGACCGGTCCCAGACAACAATGGTCCGCTTCCAACAACACACAAGGTTTGTTTGCTGTGTTGCTCCCTTGTGATTGGCCAGCGCAGTAATCCTGGCGTGTCATCGACTACAGGGAGTAAAACTGAACAAGTAGAAGTATTTCCTCAGTCGACAAACACAGTGAAAAAACACAGTGGAAAAACACAGTGGAATCACGATTCTGCCAATTGTTCTGCCAAGTCAACGGCAACATTGAAGCACACACACACACAGACACACACACAGTGAGAGAGAGAGAGGGAGAGAGAGAGGGGGAGAGAGAGAGAGAGGGAGAGAGAGAGAGAGAGGAGAGAGAGAGAGGGAGAGACAGAGAGGGAGAGAGAGAGGGAGGGAGAGAGAGAGAGAGAGAGAGAGAGAGAGAGAGAGAGAGAGAGAGAGAGGGAGAGAGAGAGAGAGAGAGAGAGAGAGAGAGAGAGAGAGAGGGAGAGAGAGAGAGAGAGAGAGAGAGAGAGAGAGGAGAGAGAGAGAGAGAGAGAGAGAGAGAGAGAGAGAGAGAGAGAGAGGGAGAGAGAGAGGAGAGAGAGAGAGAGGGAGAGAGAGAGAGAGAGAGAGAGAGAGAGAGAGAGAGAGAGAGAGAGACAGAGAGAGAGAGAGAGAGAGAGAGAGAGAGAGAGAGAGAGAGAGAGAGAGAGAGAGAGAGAGAGAGAGAGAGAGAGAGAGAGAGAGAGAGAGAGAGAGAGAGAGAGAGAGAGAGAGAGAGAGAGAGAGAGAGAGAGAGAGAGAGAGAGAGAGAGAGAGAGAGAGAGAGAGAGAGAGAGAGAGAGAGAGAGAGAGAGAGAGAGAGACAGAGAGGGAGAGAGAGAGAGAGAGAGAGAGAGAGAGAGAGGAGGGAGAGAGGGAGAGAGAGCAGAAAAACCCAATCCTTCAGTTGTGTCTTGGACGGAAAAAGGAACCATTAGCAAGCAGAAACTATTTGTTATTGATTGTGTTTGTGGCCTGTGGCTAGAACAACACAACACAGACGCACACTAATCCCACTGAGACCAACAACAGAGGGAGGAGGGAGAGAAAGGTGGCAGTTTTAATTAAATTGTTCCCTGTTATAGATGGAGGCAGACAGACAGCGCTAAGCCTGCAGGTGTGTGTCCATGTCTCCGTGGGTGTGTGTGTGTGTGTGTGTGAGGCGGAGGTGGGGGGGTGGCGGGGTGGGGTGGGGGGGGGGCACTGGTATGAAAGCCACAGCCAAAGATCAGAGACCCGCCTTTCATTTGTTTGTTCTGTTTGGAGGCTGAGTCTCTCCTGCCTCTAATCTCTGGGCAGTTTACGGCTCTGGGCGTCTTTGTCACTTCTAATTGGTTCAGCTGGTTGGTTGGGAACTGGTTGCCGTGGAAACTGGTGGAGGAAGTGCTACTTGGAGTGTGGATCTGGTTTGGGTGGAGTTAATGTGCTTTTTAAACCTTGGTTGCAACACTGAGACAATAGTGGAAGGCGTGATGGTTGTGAAATCATCGTCATCATCAACTTTCAAACAAAACAAACAACAGAAAAACTCTTAAAATCAAACTGATCCTCAGCCAGCAACGACCGCAACTGCTGAGCTGCCACAGATAAGCACAGAGTTGTTGGTTCGAATCCACCATGCAGTCTCTGTCATGTGCTGTGGGTGCCTTGAAAAGTGTGGTATGAACAACAACAACAACAACAACAACAACAACAACAACAACAACAATATGCTTGGAAATGCATTTGAATAATGATGAAAATATTTTCCTGGTATTGGAAGAGAGATCCTCTGTAATTGCTGTAGTTCTGGGGTTTTTTTTCATCAGATTTTGATTGACTGAAGTTATTATTGTTACAAATGAAGTTCAGGCTGTTGGAAAGAGGTTTTTATCAGTAAGAAAACTGCAAAAAGCGCCACTGCTAGTTAAAATGATCCATTCACAGGAAGTTTTGTTTTCTACATTTTTAATATGAAAGTTGCCTCTGCCAAGGTTTGACACGCGCAGCGGGCTTGTAACTACTGCCGCCACTAGTCGAAACTAACAACTGGGGAGCGGCAGGAGGCGCTGACGTGCTGGACGGGTTGAAGGTCGCTGGTATTTTGTCTCTCGGACTGTTCGCTCTTTGGCCACTGGGGGGCAGCAGAGGCTTCCTATCAGCGGCGCAGGCAGGCAGAGAGCAACGCCGACTTCATTTACAGTCCGGACACTGCGTGAGTCGAGCTTTTTAAAGGAAGAGCAGAAAGGATGGAATAGAGAGACAGAGCGGCAGTGCAAGGGCGCAGTGGGCGCAGTGGAGGAGGAGAAGAAACGGAGGGATAGAACAGTGCTGAAGGTGAGAGTGATGAGATGAAGGTGTCAGACAGGAGGCACGAGCTGACAGACAGACTAGTGAGGGAGGGAGGGAGGACAAAGTCAAGATAAGAAGGGAAAGCCATATATAAATATATAAAACTATAACTATATAAATATGGAGCTCCACTCTGGGCTGGAAATCTGGCTCGAAGCTTCTTCAACACATTTTCACAGCAGAATTCTCGCACACCAGTCAAATGTTTTGCTGGACGATGTGAGCGGGAATTGTTGCAAGAAGGAATGAATGAAAAAAAAGATTTTCACACCACAGTTTGTCTACACCAGGGGTGTCAAACATACGGCCCGCGGGCCGGATCAGGCCCGCAAACTGTTTTGTTTCCGGCCCGCGAGATGATTTTGCAAAAATATAAAAACTGCAGTTTCTCAATGAAAGAAAGTGCTGTTCTAAATGTGTCCACTTGGTGTCGCAATATCGTTTCTGCTTGGCAAACAAACTCAATACTGGGACGGAGCAAATTGGCACAAGTACAGCCACTCACGCCTCCTATTGGCTCCCCTCATTGCCCCAGAACGCCTCCTATTGGCTGCCCTCACTGCCCCAGAATGTCTCTGTCGAAACAGACAAAGTTGATGCAGAGCACTGTTGCCAACTTGGCGACTTTCTCCCCCAAAAAGTCGCTATTCTCCCCATGGCGACTTTTTTTGGTTTGTCAAAAGCGACTAGTGACAACTCTAGCGACTTTTCCTGGTGTTATTACGTTGCCATCAAGTGCAAATTGTCAATTATGCAAATTACATGATGATGTCATTTGGCGACTTTCAGGACAGCCAATAGCGGCTTTCCTTACTGAGGAGTTGGCAACACTGATGCAGACTGCAGAGTGCGGACGAAGTAAAACAAAGAAAACAACTGGAAGTTGTCGTTATTTTTACGTTATTATCACCATACCATGATTCTACCGGTCCGGCCCACTTGGGAATAGATTTTCCTCTGTGGCCCCTGAACCAAAATGAGTTTGACACCGCTGGTCTGCACTGTAGCCTCCACAGTTTGTCTGCACTGTAGCCTCTGCCCAGAGCAGGTGTACGCGCTCCCTCTCTCCTTCTTCTCGTCCCCTCATTCCCAACTTGGACGTCCACAACAAAGCTGTGGAGTTTCTGCTGGTTGATCGCAGCTGTTCTGGATGCAGGTGAACTCGAACTGAACGACGGAGCTCCACAGTGCCCACATTTGCAAGTCAGAACTTCAATCTGAATCTGAAAAGCTCGTCCAAACATTTATGGAGACGCGTCCATCCATTAATCTGCTCAGCAATTCCTCCTCATCCAGAAGGTCTCCCCAGAGTGGAAGATGTTCCAGTGGAAACGATGTTGCACTGCTGCCAAGTGTTGCCCTTGTTGTCACAATGAAGCAGCACCAGTTTGATTGTGGTGGTCGTGGAGGAAGCCGTAGCGAGGAGGCTGCAGATTCAGCGTGAAATGAATAAATTCAGTGTCAAATGATTCATTAACAGATGACCGCTTGGTTGAATACTGCAGTTTCATTCTCATTTGATGACATCTCTGAAGCACTGCAGCTCCTTTCAAAGCTGAAGTGATTCCACAGGGGTCAAGACATGGGATCAAGGTTTCTCACACAACACTGGAACCAACGCATCTTCAAAGGCCAGCGTATATAATAACAAATCCATGACAAACCCACGCACAACAGTTGAACAGACAAAAGAATGCATGCAGTGGTCTCCCTGGCAGCTTGTACACAACACACACAGTGATAATGGAACAGCAGAGGAGCAAACATCAGATAAGAGCGACTCCATTAATCCCAAACTCAAGTCACTGAGCTCATGCAGTTATCAGAGTTGTAGCCTGTTGGCGCTACGCTCACACAATCACTCACACCTGCAGTCAATTCCACCTCCAATTCAAACTGTAATTTGTAATCAGGGAAGCACCGAGTCTTCGCAGACGCTCATCAACCATTGGTTGGTCATGCAGCCAGTGTGTGTGTTTGTGCGCTACTTACACACACTTTGTTTCTCTTTATCTCGTTGTTTTATGACTGCGGCAGCGTTGCCTTTCTTTTCATCTGCTCCTGCACCTCCTCCTGCACCTCCTGCACCTCCTGCACTGGATTGGTTGAACTCAGCCCCGTCAGTGATCCTGGTTGCATGAATCCAAGTTTCCTGCAACGTCTTGTGTTGATTGTTTTGTTGTTGTTGTGTTGGTGAGATGTTGAGATGTTGAGATGTTGCTCATGATGTCCAGGGGAAGGTTGCAGTGGTTTGGCTCTGGCTCTTCTTCCACATGCTGCTCAGGGAGAAGACGTGACTGCAGCCTGACACTGGGAGAGGGAAAGCAAAGCGTCACAACAGGAGAGGAGCAGAACAGGAAGACAATCCGTCTTCAAGGTGAAACACCAGCGAGACGCCAACACAGAGTGGAGGTGTGAGCCGCTCCTGAGGTGCTGCGGAGCAGAATGACTCCCCCTGGAGGACAGTGTCAGCGTCTGGCCGGCCCAGACCAGAGGCAGAATGCCAGGCCGTGATACTGCATGTTTTATTCAGAAGGACCTTTGCTGGGCAGGAGTCACTCATGCCTGGCATCTCCTGCTGTGATTCCACTCTGACATCCTGCCTGGACCCCTGGCACCAGGCTCAGCAGTGCAGTGCTCAGTGGTATTAGCAGTGTAGTAGTAGCCAATCAATACAGTGTGTGTCCATGGAGCAATTTGACGGCCAGGAGTTATAGGTGACTGTCAGGACCTTCTGGCAAGCGATGAAGACGTTTCAGTGATTTGGCCGACAGCAAAGCTCAGCTTGCAGCCAGAGGAGGATTTCCAAATGGAATTGGACACACACACACACACACACACACACACACACACACACACACACACACACACACACACACACACACACACACACACACACACACACACACAGGTGCATTCACATAATGACTGGATTTCAACCGTAAGCAGTTTCATTCAATCAATGCATCATCTGGGATTTGCACAAGCAACTGATTAATATTGTGGCCTGGTTCACTGCCCTGCACCGCACTGCACTGCACTGCACTGCACTTCATGGTGTGCGATGGTTGTTCTCCTCAGTGTGGAAAAAGTGAACTCATTGTTGTGAAATGGATCCATGACAGCAGCTGTGTTTCCATGACAGTCTCAGGCAAAACCAAAGCGGAATTTCTAAAATTTCAACAAGTTACAATTTGCAGGTGTTTCCATTGAATGGTGTGAAGATCATAAACTGTAATTCTGCTCAATAAGATCTGCATTTCCATGTTGTTTGCTGTCCAGAATGGTTGTTCTATTTTTTTTTCTTTGATGACTTGTAAAAAATATTCCATCTCCTCCTCCGTCCAATCATAACGTGCCATTTTCCCCCACCGCTGTGTATGAACTGACAGTATAAAGTGTCCAAACAGTACAATTATACTTGAAATCGTACTGATTTATATTTGTGTTGTCCTGATTGGAGATGTTTATTTTGCTGTGTTTGAATGGTTGTTGTGCGTTTTCACTCACCTCACTTCAGTTCAGTTTCCTGACAGATGACACCGGTGGTGTTTATGTAATAAATCTGTAAAGTTAGAAGAAGCGATCATGAAATGTCTTTCTGTGAAGCCCACAGGAGCAAAGTTGAGGGTGGGCAGATTCTTCCTCCTCTGCTTGTTGACATCCTTCACCTCCTTCCTCTCTTCTTCTTTCTTCCAAATGATATTTTGCATTACAAGCCCACATTATTCAAATGCATTCATAAATATTTATGATGACAAATGAGGGAGGCCAGATGCGGTTTTCCTTCTGCCGCAGCAAAAGGAAGAAATAGCAGGAGATTTCTCAATGATTTCAATTCATTATTTCTTTAATGGTGCACTGTTCTCACACACACACACACACACACACACACACACACACACACACAGCTATTGTCAAAGCCCAGTGATTACAGTTAGTTTGAGCAGCAGCAGCAGCATCTTGAAGCTTGATGTCACTGCTTCACTGGATGTTTTGGAGTGGTGGAGGAGGAGTGGAAGAGGGGGAGGAGTGGAAGAGGAGGAGGAGGAGGAGGAGGAGGAGGAGGGAGGAGGAGGAGGAGGAGGAGGAGGAGGACTGGAGGAGCAGGAGTGGAAGAGGAGGAGTGGAGGAGGAGGAGTGGTGGAGGAGGACTGGAGGAGGAGGAGTGGAGGAGGAGGAGTGGAAGAGGGGGAGGACTGGAGGAGCAGGAGTGGAAGAGGAGGAGTGGTGGAAGAGCAGGAGTGGAGGAAGATTCCTTCCTTTCTTTCAATCAGCTGCTTCTACTGGCTTTGTCCTCTGTCAGTGTCAGTGATTGTGTGTCAGTGGTTCTCAGCTGGTGGAGTCTCAGGACCTTTTCATGAAGTCGCCGCCCAAATTTATTCCACAAAAAAAAAAATTAACCCGCTGGCCCCACTTTCTATGATGTCCAGCCAATAAATGAAGTGACAGAAGCTCCAACAAGCAGAAGAAGGAAAGACACGAGCTGAGAACTGCGAGAGGCGACAGTGAAGCACTGCTGGATCTCACTGGAACACCAGACCAGGTGTTCCACTGAGGTGAGTGGTTGGACAGGTGAACACCATCAGGGAGGGGAGGGCCAATCAGGAATGATGGGGAACACACAAGCTGCTGCCGCACCAGGGGAACAGGCTTTCAAAATAAAACAGGAAGTGAGAAATCCATGAAGGGGAACAAAACTACACACACACTGCACACAACGTTTGGTCGCCACACAAGACTTCAATGCAATGCAATGCAATGTATTGTAATGTAACAGTGTGGAAGAAGTGTGAGAACTTTCACCTCCTAAAAGCTGCATTTGACATTCAAACTTTTTCTGGCGCTGTTTGATGTGTGTGTGTGTGTGTGTGTGTGTGTGTGTGTGTGTGTGTGCATTTTCACTACTTTCACTTTACATTTTTACTCTACTCTTGTTTTGAAAGAGTAAATTGTCTCTTCTGCATTAGAAAGACTTCACTTCACTGAAACAGCACTGATTTAATCATTCTGATTTGATCTGATTTGATTTGATTTGAATTGATTTTGAACATCTTCATTACTGTTATCAGTTTATCAGTCCCTTGCTGGGTGGATCCTTGCATTTGTCCAACCCTTGTTCTCAGTGTATGCAGCAGGGGGCACTGCTGCTCTCTCAGTCAACACAGCAGAGACTCCGCTGATTGTTGCCGTCCAGGGCTCGGGTCTCACCCAGCCAGATTTCAGGGTCAGTTCTGCATTTTGACAGATGAGAAAATACTGCAGTCTTTCAACACAGTACTCAGGAACCTTCATGTAACAGTAGTGAGTACGCACAAACAACAAGAATCTGAGCCAAGGCCAAATTCAGGTGACTTTTCAGAGTTCTGCTATTAACTCGGAGAACAACCGCACTGGTCCAAGCTCCAAAGCCACAGTGCAGACTGGCAGGTGGCGCTAAAGATCTGTAAGCTGCTGCTGGGATACGCTGCCGCTGAGCTGTCGTCTCTTGAATGAAGACGTTTTCCCCTGGGCTTAAAAAGTGCACTCATTAAACTGATGCAGTGGCCCAAAGCAGAGGCTGAAGCAACAAGAAACTGATGTAAACTACAGCTTGTTAAATGTACACATCTCCATCCTTCCATCTGCTGCACCTGCTGCCTCCTGCTGCCTCCTGCTCTCAGGGTGTGGTGGTCTGCTCTGCTGGAGCCTCTTCCACGCAGAACGGCCTCAGGAGACCCTGAACCTTCTTGCTGCGAGGTGACGGTGCTAAGCTAACAGCTGCACCAACAACAAACAAACAAACAACACCAAAGCCGGACCGGAGGCATCGTGACCAATCAGAAACTTGCACTTCAGCTTCAAACGAACCCGCCTGCAACATTGTGTCCGTGGTGATGTCGTGGACTTTGAGAAAATACCCATCATGCACCTGGGTGCCGTGGTTAGAAGGAGGAGGAATGAAGAGATAGAGTTTGACCTCCTTCCAAGTTCATCCTTGCTTCCTGGGTCATCATCTAAACGTCGTGGTCTCCTCCTCCTCCAGCTGCAGTAGACAGCAGAAGCATCCAACTTTGGAGAAAGAAGCTTTGAATTATTCATGCTGGTTTGATGATGACGATGCAACAGTGGCCATTGTGCACTGACTCTCACATTCTGCCATTTTTGACAAAAGCCTTTCACAAATCATAAAAGTGCGCTGTGGTTTTCACATCACTGAGAAGAATTCCAAGGTTTGTAGGAATTGAAATCTGATGTTCAGCGTGATCGTTACTTTTCTCAACTGCAGACAGAAGTACAGAGCAGTCAGTTCTACTGCATCTCAACAACCCAAACACCTGCTGTGGACCTGCTGAGCTGCCTGTTGTGCTTCTTTGATGCTGCTGATGTTCTGACTGACCTGCTGTCAGTGAAGAAACATCTAGCAGTCACTTTTATCTGAGCTGGCATCACTCAAACGCCAGGTCGGCCTCCTCTCTTTGCCGAGCATCTCTGATTGTCTAACGTCACGACAAACACACACACACACACACACACACACACACACACACACACACACACACACACACACACACAGAAACAGTCCTCTTCTAGTAATTAGGCGCCATCTTGCATTTTTGTGCTCAAGCAACAAAATGTTTGAGTGTGAACTTTGAAATACACAACGTGTGTGAATATTCATACAACTCTAACCTTCCGCACCACTGTAGTCAGACTCATAATTACCTCCACTTCACACTGCTGCAAGCCTCCCCGCATGACCTTTGAAATAAATACATTACAAAGCAGCTGAAGCTGTGAAGAAAAGAATGAACCTTTCAACTGCGGATGAAACCGCAGTGGTGCAAGTGTGTGGGTTTTTCTCTCTTTTCAGACTGTACAGTGCATTCATCAAACTAATGGTTTTTATTCAACTCAGCAACAGAAAACGTTGGAGTGTTTGAATGTAAACGTCCAACACTGCTTTCATGGCATGAGATGCACAGGTACCACCCAGAAAATTAGAATATGCTGAAAAGGTTGCAGTATTTCTGCAATTCAACTTAAAAGGTGAATGTGACATATTGTATAAAGGAATAATATGCAAATCAATATATTTCAAGTTTTATTTCTTTGGATTTTGCTGATCAGGTCTTGCAGTTTTAAAAATAACCCTCAGAAATACTACAACCTTTTCAGGATATTCTAATTTTCTGGGTAGAACCTGTAGATAAAAACAAAACAAAAAAAGAATTGTAAAGAACTAAATTTTACTTCTTTTTTTTTTTGGACTTTAGTTGCATCGTGCTGCTGACTAAAAACAAGAGAGTTTTCTTCTGGAAGCCCTGAGAAGACAACGGCACCGCTAACAAAATGAAGAGTCTGATTTGTTGCAGCGCTGATCAGAACTGACTTCATGATTCAGGTAATTATGTATGTGTGGGTGGGTTGTTGTTGTTGCAGCTGTAGTCTTCCAGACAGACGCACGGACGGACGGACGGGCGGGAGGCGAGTGAGTGGATGATTGACAGCTAGTTAACAGGGAGAAACAGCTTCCTGCCAGGATTGAAGCTCTCAGCCATCAGTCTGATGCTTTATTCATCTCATAGCTTCGCTGGCGTCTCCATTATGGGTGTGAAATGAATGTATGGACGTTTGAAATTACAGCCACGGGTTTTTCACTTTTAACGGAAAGTATCAAACAAGCCTTGACTGGATAATATTCATATTCAGTGAGTTTCAGCTGAAAACTTCTCCAGTTTGTTGAAGAGCATCACTAAGACTGTTGGCAATCTGGCAGTATGATGTCATAAAAAACACAGTGTTTCCAATCCCATGTAAATCCATCATGCGGTTGCTGAAGTCTTTCTTCACGTCCTGTCCGGGCGGCTGTGATTTACCAGGAGGCTCCGCCCACAATCTGCACAAATCATTTCCAAAAACAACGCCTACTGCAGTCGTTTAGCTGCTGATCTCAGAGCTGCTCTGGAACATCTCCACTGCATTCCAACCACGTTCTAAATCCTGCAACCTTCACACTGCACCTCCATCCTCCACCGCTCGTCTGCAGAGCCACTTGGGTTCAAACAAAAGAAAAAGAAGCAATGGTTTCTTTGCCAGATCTTTGCAAAACTGATTTTTTTTTTTTTATTCTTCAAAATGTTCCCCCCATATCCTCCAGGGGCTCCGAACTTCTCCACTACACTGTAAAAAACATTAAATCTTGCCAAGTAGTTCTAAGAATCTAATTTCAAGTCAAACTACATCAGCATTCTGAATGTAATAATAACAATAATAATAATAATAATAATAATAATAATAATAATAATAATAATAATAATAATAATAATAATAATAATAATAATAATAATAATAATAATATAAGACAAGACTGATTATTCCGCCTGGAACTGGGACATTATTCAATATATTTGACAATATTATTCGCACCTCATCAACCCAGCAGACAGGAGACAGTTGCCACAAATACTTCCTGCTTTTTCTCCATTTTGCACAATTGTTGACATTTAGCATCTGCGTCCACCTGTGTGTGCATTCTGCAGACAGGACTGAACTGTTGCTGCACCATCTGTGCAGGTTTCTCTGCCACACAACTCTTGCAGAAGTTCTGTGGGTCCGGCCGTTCCGAGGATTCTGCTTCCTGTTTGACTCACTGATGTTTTTCACCCCCTGGTGGAGCTCCCACTCATCGCATGTGGGTGCTGTGTGATTCTGGACAAGCTGACTTAAAGACACCGCGGTTTTATTTTGGAGGGATGCGGTCGAGCTGAGACGCCACCCGGAGTCTTTGTCAATCACTGCGGTTTGTTGGATCAGTGAAGACAACAGGCTCCTCACTGTCGGTGTCTGTGCTGTCTGTGCTGTCTGTTAGCATCTTAAACTTGTCTGAGCTCTCTTCTTCCTCTCTCACTCGCCGCTCGCTCAGTCACAGAATTCTCATCCGATGCTGGTGGTTCATGGCCGCAGATCAGTGATGAGATCACTGATGAGAAGCTGGGATTGCGTGAAATCGTGTAAGTGTTCCAGGCCAAAGGTTCATCAGCACCAGCACCTAATTACATGCTGACTTATGACTCTGTTATTGCCTATTAGTTTCTATTAGAGCAGGGATTCAGCTCCGCCAGTGGCTCTGTCTTCCTTTCTTTCTTTCTTTCTTTCTCTCCGTGGCTTTGGAAAAATACATCTTAACCCATTAATTTCATTTTTTGCTACTTTTTAATATGCAGTTTTCAATTTGATAGATTTCAGTGATCTTGTAATAATAATAATAATAATAAAATGTGAAACTTCCTTCAGCTTTTGACGCCAGGTCAGCCAATTATAAATCTCAGAGGAGAAAATTGCTTCCCTGCTGGTTACACTGGTTTCCCAGTGGAGCAGCTCGACACTGCAGCAGCTTTACACTGTCTTAACTCTGCTGTCACTGCAGTGTTGAGGTGTTTGGGTTGGGTTGACTGTGGAACCAGCTTGAGGGTTCTCCTGCTGAGAGTGAATGTAGGGTCCTCTACTGCTACACTGGATAGATAGACACTGTTGTATAGACTGTACTTATAATAATAATGATAATAATAAAACTTTATTTGTACAGCGCTAACTCACAACCAAAGGCGTCTCAAAGCGCTTTCTACAATCAGAGAGAAGCAACCGGACCCCCGGAGCCAGCAAGATGCAACAGTGGCTGGGAAAAACTCCCCTGTGGGAAGAAACCCAGGGCAGAACCAGACTCCAGAGGGCCATCATCTGCCTAGGAGTAGTTGGGGTGAAATACAATAATAGAGGAGAGACAGAGAAAGAGAGAAAGAAGCAGAGTGAGCCAGGGTGGCAGACAGGACAGAGTGGAAAACAGATACACCAACCAGGCATTCACAAAATGGAAATAGACACAAAGAATAGGAAATAATTCAAGGCTGCTGTCCACGTGGGCTCTAAGTGTCCATGCTTTGGAAGGCAAGAGCCTAGCTCGATGAACAGTCCAGGTCCTAGACGTGGTGGTGGGACACCAAGACCCCCAGGACAGCACAATCCAGCTCCTGGCTCCTGCAACTGACTGGCTCACCTGTGTCAAGACAACTTTTGACATTAAACAGAATCCTTGTACAAGTACTCACAATGCAATCTGAACGAGGTTAAAAGCCACTGCATGACTCTTTTTAAATGTGACAACCCCCCCTGAGGCCGAGAAGCCTCCAGTTGAGGTCTGGAGAGAAAAGCTGCAAGCAACCAGAGGAGGGAAGAACTCACCGCCTGCCTAGGAAGACAGTGATGTTTTCCACACAGCAAACCACTGAACCCGGGCTACAGGAGCATCACAGCCAGTTCTTCACGCGCCAAAGACAATCTCAACGTGAACTCAGTGGAAAACCTCATGTCTCAGTCCCTGCAGCAGCACTGGGTCAACCCACTCGCAACATGTTTGCATCTCCTCATCTATTAAACATTATGCTTAACGCACCGAGCTTATCTCAAAGGAAAGCAGATGCTCCGCCCACGCGGACATCAAACCCTTCGCCGTCAACATCTCAGCCAGAAGAAACGACCGAAAGAGAGATTTGATGGTCTTCTCCTGGAACAACAACACTGACTCCTGCCAGCTATGACCGGTGAAGACAACACAGTGTTGCCAACTCCTCAGTAACTATTGGCTGTCCTAAAAGTCACCAAATGACGTCATCGTCTAATTTGGATAATTGCACCTGATTGCAACGGACGCTGCAGGAGAGGAACGACGTCGTGGGGGAGAGAAAAAGAAACAACCTAAATGTTTTAGAACTACAAATTTACCACAAACTACCAAATATTATTTGTAGGAGCATAGTATTGGTATACGGCGTATAGCTGCGTATCATGTAGAGAGACGAGACCACTGCTCAGCAGCAAACTGTTATCACACAACACAGTCTTTAGGGAGGTTTGCCAGCTCTTTATTACTGCTGAGAGCTGCAGTGTTGCAGCAGGAGCCTCACAAACTGTACATACACACAGGAAGTCATAAATCACTGCCATCCTTGGACGTCCATGGAATCAGCAGTGGTGCTGTGATGACCCCACTGGGAAGGACTCAGTGGAGGAGCATGGCTCATGACAGAGGAGCTGGAGGAACTAACCAGCTAGCTAACTAAACAGTGCTCCAGGGCTCGTTAGCATAGCCGCTATGCATCTTGACGCTAGTCCAGTGGTGTCAGCAGCAGCAGATGCATGGAGTGTTGTGGTGAGCCACCTCCTAGGAGGAAACCATCTATCCTGGGATATCATGGAGGAAACATGTTGCTGTAATGTCAATGGAAAATGAAGCAAAGCAAAGTTGCAACCAAATCAGTGTCTTTGAAGCTCCACCAAGGGGTTTAGCTCTTAGAACCACCTGGAACCAACCAGAACCACCAGGGGGTTTAGCTCTTAGAACCTCCTGGAACCATCCAGAACCACCTAGAACCACCAGGGTGTTTAGCTCTTAGAACCTCCTGGAACCATCCAGAACCATCCAGAACCACCAGGGTGTTTAGCTCTTAGAACCTCCTGGAACCATCCAGAACCACCTAGAACCACCAGGGTGTTTAGCTCTTAGAACCTCCTGGAACCAACCAGAACCACCAGGGTGTTTAGCTCTTTATTGAAATGACTCTGAAAACACTGCAACCATGGAGGAGATGCAGCTGTTTGATGACTGACTGATTATTAAAATCATTTCTTCAAGTTCAGGCCGGATGAAAACACTTAAGTAGCCGCATATGGCCCCTGGGCCGTAGTTTGCCCACACCTGGGCTAGCCCGTCCTGTGGCGGAGGTCACCGCTGAATGCAGAAAGTTCTTTGGTTGTGTTTATGTTTGAGTGGAATCAACACTGCATCCTGATGGTGACAGGTGGAAATCCAGCAGTGAGCTCACTGCTCACACTGTCTCACAAATGAGTTTGTGATAGAAAATCATTTATTCATTCAATAGATGATTTTTGTTTGGGTTTTAAAGAACAGGTAGAAAATAAAACTAAACACAGGCTACTGATCAACTTCATAGTTTTATCCCTCAGTGATGGTTTTCCTTCACTGGAGTGGGAGCAGATTTCAGTGATTGACATTCTTACGACTTATGGGGCTTTTACACAAGCACGCCGATGTAATAGTGATTCATTGCAACAAGTAGTAGTGATATATTTACATACATACATACGTATGATATTTTATCATTTGTTGATTTGTGAGTCTTTAAAATCCATCTTAGTATTTCACTAAACTTAAAAATGATTAAATTACTAAATTATTTATTTATTGTAATAACTCTTTAATAATTGCTTCTTGACACACACACACACACACACACACACACACACACACAGTTATTTATTTCTACAGCACTGTGTTCCATATTGAGTGTATGAATAACACACATTGAGTGTCGTTGACGTCATGGCGTCATCGGTCTTACATTTTGGCATCACATCATTCGGAGCCACCGACTCTTTCCAGTGAACCGAGCCAAAAGAACCGGTTCTCTAAATAGAGCCGGAATTCCCGTCACTACCACCCCGCCCCCCCGGATCCCCGCCGCTAGGGGCCGCTAGAGTCCGCGTGGTTCGCACCAGGTGGAGCAGCAGCAGCACTCAGACAGTCAGTCAGCCTCTCAGCCAGCCAGTCAGCCAGCCAGCCAGCCAGTCAGTCAGTCAGCGAGTCTCTCCGGCTCTTGTTCCCCCAGCAGCAGAGCTTCAGTCCGGGGTTTGTTCGCCTCGCAGCGGCCCGACCTCCGCACAGTAGCCGCTGGAGACGCAGCTTCTGCGGGGAAGATCCGCTTCAGCTGACCGAGAGGAGAAAGCACACACACACACACACAGACACACACAGAGACAGAGACACACACAGCATGATGTTTTCCCTCTGGATACAAACCTTGTGGCTGTCCGGCGTCGCGCTCCTCTTCGGATTTCAAGGTAAGCGACGCCTTCACGTGACGCCGCTCGAGCGCCTTCTCCATCCTAGAGAGAAAAAAAAAATCACCAACAAGCAGCGGAGAGCTGACAGTTGCTAGGGCTGTGTCGTGTGTCGTGTGTGTGTGTGTGTGTGTGTGTGTGTGTGTGTGTGTGTGTGTGTGTGTGTGTGTGACTATGTGACGTGAATTCCGCTCCTGACTCGAAGCTGCGGGGCGCTGCGGGACTGCCGCTGTTTTGCGGAGCTATTGGATGTCAGCTACTGCAACATGTGTGTGTGTGTGTGTGTGTGTGTGTGTGTGTGTGTGTAAGGCTGATGCTTGACATGAGAGGACCAGGCATCATTTAACTGAGATCTCCAGTGCGGGGTGATAGCATCTCTCTCTCTCTCTCTCTCTCTCTCTCTCTCTCTCTCTCTCTCTCTCTCTCTCTCACACACACACACACACACACACACACACACACACACACACACACCCTGCGACAGGAATCTCTCACTGACACTTGGATCCCTGTTATTGAGTCCTCCTCACCCACAAACTTCAATGGTAGCTGCTCCCCTGGTGGTTGTGATGACGTGTAGACTGCTGCTGCTGCTGCTGCTGCTGCTGCTGCTGAGGAGGGGGTGGAGGAGGTGGTGGTGGTGGTGGCCAGCCAACCAACCCTGTTGTTGACTAACTGCTGTGACAGCTCCAGCTGAGCGTGTCCCACTGTGTGTCTGAGCTCCAGCAGCTTCCTGGTCTTTGCTCTGCAGTGGAATCCAACTCTGCTGCTGCTGCTACTGCAGGGTGCTGAGAGCACTGCACTCCTGCCCGGCTGCAGCGTGCACGCTCCTGTGGGCCTTAAGTTTGACGATGACTTGGTGTGATAATAATAATGACTGGTAGAAGTCAAGGACATGCAGATAAATGCTAATAGATGCAGCATGTTTCTCTGAGCGCTCTCGTCCAGTGGTGGTCCTGTTGGACTGGTGGGGCCACAGTGGGTTGTGCAGTGTGCCAGAGGGGGGTAGCGGAGCAGCAGCAGATGGATAGTGTTCTGGTGGTGAGCCACCTCATAGGAGGAAACAATCTACCCTGGGATATTACAGAGAAAACATGTTGCTAGCTCTGGAAACACTGCGGACGTGGAGGAGATGCAGCTGACTGACTGTTAAAATCATTTCTTCCAGTACCGGCGGCCCGAGTCAGAAGCCTAACGGGCCTCCTGTTCCAGTTTATTGGAACAGGAGTCAACGTTCAACACTCCACGCAGACAGACGGTATTTTTTGGATGGAATGTAGCCACGCAAGTGCTACAGTACAGCCGTACAGTTTCAATGTATCACTGCTTTCTGAGAGACACGGACAAAGCAGACACAACAAATACACAACTTATAGGCACGCCTGCAAAATGTGCAGCAATGACGAGCGTACAGTTGAGTTGACTTTGTCACTGCACTAATGAGCTGCAGGGGAAACAAGAGGCTCAGACGAGTGTTCGTTCGCAGGCGGTGGATGATACTTGAATCCAACTGTAGGACACCGTGTCAGGGATTAATTCTTCAACAGCATTACCTGTCGGAATTAAGTATTCATTGAGAGTCGACGTGTGTGAATGTATTTGAGGAGCGAGCGCTCTCTAATCCTGTAATCCTGGAACTCTCTCACCTCGGCTTTTCATCGACTCTCCAGTCCACAAACATCCACCGCTGGCTTGTTTGCTCAGTGTTGTACACAACGGCACGCCGCGCGCTCTGCGCTGTTTGACAAACAGTACAATGATCGTACACATCGGCCAGTTTCAAACTAATGCGGGGCAACAACAAAAAGAAATACGCGCATTTTCCACGCTGACGACAACTAGCGCATTAGCGGCTCGTGTTGTGGAGCCGATCGTGGTTCAGGCTCCTCCTCTTTGCGCAAAGCTGGGCCGGGGTTCTGGTGTCAGACAGCGAGACGTGTCGTTCTACACGTCTACTGCTGGTTCTAATGACGTGTGTTCAGTGAATACTGTACGAACCTTGTCAAAGCAGCTGGCAGTCTTAGCGCACGACCAAGTTGTTGCCTTTGTTTTCAGCTCAACAACTGTTCAGTACACAGCAGCAGACTTCTGTCAGGGAGCTTTTATTTATCATGACAACTTTTGTACAGCCATTGTGCATCGAAACGTTTGCCACAGATTTGACTTTTAGTCATTTTCACATTCATTTGAATACCAAGTAAGAAACCAACTCACTGTTTGGTAAACAGTCCCTGACAATAGATGGATGCCAGTATCTGCCTAAACCCTCACTCCAAAGACTCGTTCGTGAGTCAGTTAGTTAGTGAGTTAGTGAGTCAGTTAGTTAGCTAGTTTGTTAGTTCGTGAGTCGGTTAGTTAGTGAGTTAGTTAGTGAGTCAGTTAGTTAGTGAGTCAGTTAGTTAGTGAGTCGGTTAGTTAGTGAGTTAGTGAGTCAGTTAGTTAGTGAGTCAGTTAGGGGAACTGTCCATGTACAACACTACAAAAATGAATACAAATAATAAACAACTGCCTCAAGTGAACAGAAGCCAATGTTGAACATTAAGCTGTGTGTACATGCAGTACACTGTAAAGTACACACTGGCCTCTCTGTGGATACTCCAGCTCTCTAAGCTGTGGCCAGTAATGTTGCATGTGCAGCACATTCATCCAGAGTGTGTGGGTGTCTTTATGGAGTGCGCTGTTGCAAAGCCACTGTGCAGCCACACCAGACCTCATGTGAGACCAGCGGTGTTGCGCATCCAGGTTCACCGCCTACCCAGAATCCATTGCACAAGGTTTGTTTGAAGTTAACCTTGAGTCTTTTTTTATTTTCCTTCTTGTGTCCGGACGTCATTGAGACAAATCAGTTGATTTTTACGTCCACTGCACTGAAGACAGACTGTGTGCGACGTGATGCAGCTGTACAGACTGGAGAGCGTACCTGGTTCAGTCGAGGGCTACATCGTGGTTTACCAAGGCCAACCGAAAACCGTCTGTTGGAGGGACATTCAGAAAAACACCATCATTACCTGGGAAGCAGCAGCAGCAATTTTAAAAACCAAAACATGATGATGAAGTTGCAAAGCTGGCCACATAGTTGTTGTCATGGCAACACAACTCATCCCATTCTGTCACTCTGAGGGCTGCAAAGTTCTGGCAAGTCAGGAGACTCGTTTGCAAAGTGCACTGCGACGTGGACAACAGCGAGAACACCGTGGAACTGGTCCAGACAGTAGGCTGAAGCATCTATCTATCTATCTGTCTGTCTGTCTATCTGTCTGTCTGTGTCTATCTATCTATCTATTCATGCTTGGATACAGTACATGCATAGATAGAAGAAAGAAAAACAAGCTAAGAAACTGAAAACTACAGTCCAGAATTTAAAGGAGAAGAAGAGGTTGTGGTCCAGAGCTCCTTGCTGAACACCAGAAGTCCAGACCTTCTGTGATCAGCAGGCAGCGGCCCGGTGTTTGACCAGGGGAACCTGTCTTGGACGTGTCTGGATGAGGGTGCAGTGATATTGCACCGTGGAATGACATCTTTGTCCTGGAGGAGGAGCTAAGACTCAGCCAACAGCTTTGGTTCACTGCTCACTGCTGTTCACTGTCCAGCAGTGGAGGCATCTGCAGGTCGCAGCCAGGGGGCGATACTGCACACCTGAGCCTGAGTCCCTGAAGCCTTCTGGAAACTAGTGTGACCTACACACACACACACACACACACACACACACACACACACACACACACACACACACACACACACACACACTTTAATAATTTATCATACTTGGTTGCTTGTTCATAACAAAACCATGAACAGTATTGAACTCGACAATTCATGGATGCGTGTAGTTCATAACTACCATCTCAGATCATCTTGTACTTCCAAAGGAAAAGCTTTGGATTTCAACTGTTAGCTTGGTTAGCTTCCACATCCAGTGTGCTGTGGCAGTGGAAGTTGTGTGTGCAGCTTCTCTCACCTCCAGAAGATTCTGACTGCTTGAGTACTTTTCTGTTTAGTGCACTGAGGACCTTTTGTTAAGATACAGACATGGATGAAATTGTTGGTAAGAGAGAAAACCCCCACAACGGTCACTGGAATAACTTAAACACTGAACATTTGCTTGTGAAATTCAGACATTTGTTTTGAATTCAAGACAAAATCACTGAGCTGTGACTCCTGATTTAAGCAAAGGTGAAAGGTCGTATAAAACTAGTAGGGGAACACTTGTGCTTGGCCACACATTACAACTCTGCCTATTGTGTGATGGATGGACAGACACGGCGAAACTATCACTGCACCAGTGAAGCAGTCTCTCCCAGACGTCAGTGTACTGGTTTTATGCCTCTGTGCTGATTTCAGAAATAAATTCACTCATCTCATGGCCAGGGGTAAAATACTCCCTGAACGTACACATCAAGCAACTACAAAGTCAGATTGATGTAGTGTGTGATGTATGGACATCACCATGGAACGCCCTGCAGTGGGAGCACTTGGAATACCAGGAGCTTGACAGAACCGCCGGTCCATTCCAACAGTAACTTTTGCTATTTGCTTTAAAGTCACTATTTGACTTGAAAGCGACCTCTTCTCTTCATCATAACTTCAAAGCCTTCAAAGTCCATATTTTGTATAAGGGTAACATATAAATTTGGGTGCTTACCCTTTTATATATATAAATAAAATAGTGCATTTCTTCTCCAGAAAAGCTGCACAGGAGGTCGTCGACACCGTGAGGTCAAAAAAGGGAAACGCTCAAAATGACTGCCACTCGAGAATATATGAAAGAAGAAAGACTCCTCCTGGAGCGATGGAAGCAATTGGAGGAGGAAAATCCAATAAACAAGCAACTTCGAAAAATTATGGACGAGGGAAATCCAATTAATAAGCAGCTCCGACTCATCAAAGGCCGAGAGACTGATAGTCAGACAGATATTCGGTTTTTGGAGGACAAGATCGACGTGAGGAACTGGAAGTCTAAAATGCTGCGGCTCCAGTGCGACCTGGACAACATGAACCTCATCAACCTCAAGCTGGAACTCCAGAAGAAAGCTTATTTCGAAAAGTACGACAGAGACGACGCGGGCGACGACGACGACGGCGGCCCGCTGTCCATGAGGAAAGCTCTGGACGAGCTGTGTCTAGGGGAGTCCAAGCTGCGGGCCAGAGAGCAGTGGACCAAAGCCAAGCAGTTTGACCTCAACCTGTCGGTGGAGAAGCAGGCCCAGCTGCTGGAGCAGAGGAAGGAGGAGTGGGAGGCCCAGGAGAGACTGACCAAGCGGGCGTCGGTGAGGAACAAGCTGCAGGAGCAGCTGCTGTGCGAGCACCGGCAGTCGGTGAAGGAGCTGCAGAGCCTGGTGCCGCCCGTGCTGGACGAGTACCTCAACTACCAGCGGTGCCACGTCATCCCGGCCATCGTCAAAGCAGCCAAAGACAATTGAGCGACCTCCCAGGTCTCCTTGGAGGCGGCGTCTCCGCTGCTCCTGCTTTGCCACGCAGACGTTTTGTCGTCCGGTGCTTCCAAATCCACCTGCAGCAATTTCAACTGGCCGGTGAAGTCTGAAGTTGTGTTTGAAACTGACAATTACACAATGATCCTTTACATACAAATATACATAGAGTTGTCAAAGCTTGCACAATCATTTGCAATAAATTCCTCCAACCCCAGATTGCTGGGATGTTGTTCCAAAAGGAAAATTCTGTCCTGCAAAACTTATTTTTCAAAATAAAGGGTGAGAAAGGCAAAAAAAATAAAAGCAACAATATTTACAGTAGGAAAATAACAACAACAACAACAAGAAAACAGCATCAGAGGGTGGTTGATGGTGCAGAATGAGTGGATCATCAGCGTAGAGGTGCAGCGCTGGGCTTTCTCCAGTCAGAGAGGAAGCAGCCTGCAGTGGAGCTGCAGCTGGAGGAGGTCATGGACGTCTTTGTCTCAGTGTTGTGTGAGCTGCAAAAACACCTGAAGTCACTCAGCACTGCGCTTATTAGCTCTGGTAAATCTGCTTTCATGTACAAGTATTTTATTTTTTACTGGTCACTGTAAATGGGGGGAACTCCTAATGGCCAAGTAATGAAGAATCCATTGATGACAACATCTCAGCTTACGCCATATAAAGCAGAGTTTCTCAACTGGTGGGTCGCAACCCAAAAGTTGCTTACGGAGTTGTTGGTACAAAAAGAGGCTAGTGTTGGCAGTGAAGTGACATCCAGCAGCTCAGTGTCGCCACTCAGTGGCAGCTTCCAGCAGCCTGACAGCATCACATTGTTCTTCCCACAGCGCTGACGAGTGTCAGTGTCATCACAATGAAGAAGACAAAAGAGTTTATTTTTGTTTTATTCTTATTTGTGTGATGCAGTGTACATGTACATCACACTGTCACACACGGCTTTCAGGATCCAGCAGACTGATGAGACTGAAGCGGACGAGGTGTTGATTCTTCCGGGCCTGTAGTCTGCTGAGGAGCTGCTTCTCTTCAGCTGGCTGTCGTTGCAGTGACTCTTCAAACGGCAGTGGGAAAACCAAATGACTTTCATTGCACTGGGATTATACTCTTTATAATATATACATAAATACATGTATTTATAGGCAGTATATTAAGTAAGCTTTTACCAATATGAAAATCAGAAATCAAGCCAAATTTTAAAGGGTGAAAATTCTGAGTCAACGAAGGTGCGACTAGAGAAAAGTTCTGTGTCTGTACAACCACAACAACAACCACAACCACAACAACAACGTCATGTTTCAGTTGCATTAGAGTTTAGTTACACACTCCCTTTAATTCAGATACACTCACTAGTGACTTCATGATAATCATAATTAAAATCTTTACAAAGGGAATTGGAAGCTCTAAGTTGCCTGTAGGTGTGTGTGTGTGTGTGTGTGTGTGTGTGTGTGTGTGTGTGTGTGAATGAGTGGATGTTTGTCTTTCTGTGTGGCCTGGTTTCACAGATTTAGCAGAACGCAATTTTCCATTTGACTCACTGCCACTGCATCACTGCAAAAATGAAAAGGTGAGATTTACAGGGTGCACATGCATGAAGTTCTGGGAGCTCCAGCGGAGAACCACAGCTAACTGGACTTCCTGTCAGCCAACACAAAATCACATCAAGATAAGAATTTGGGTCAGAACCGAGACGCTGCTCATCTTCCTCCACTCATGTTCACTGACATTTGGATTTCTGGGTCCTGGACGTGGACCTGGTCCATGCTCAGCCACTTGGTGGACTTGGCCGAAATACAGATCCACAACAACAGGAGCTCAGTGAAGGCTGCTAGATGCACTGTACTTCTACCATGGCACTGCAGTGTGAACTGCTCCCAAGCGTAAAGTGATGAGTGTGTATGCAGAACCAGCTTCTCAAAGCGAGAAGAAGACAACTCAGGCCGAGTGCTGCTAAAGCACATGAGAATTTAATGATCTGAGGCCCGGGATGTGTGTTTAGTGCTCAGACAAGCACAGCAGAGCACAGCAGAGCACTGCAGAGCACTGTACTGCTGCACTTCCCCCTCTCCTCTCCACCCTGGTGGCTTTCCACAGGTATCGATCTTTCCATTGGCTCTCAGTTTTTCCTGCTCTGCACTGTACACCGTGCTTCACCTTACTGCATTTCCCTCACTCACCACTTCCCCTCCAGCAGTCCAAGAAGAACCAAGCAGAATTCCGTAGAAACAAAAGACTCATCGGTCTGAGTTTCCAGGAGAGGACGGGTTGGATGAAGAGGTCCAACACGGGCTCGTCTTCGTTCCTCAGTCAAACACTTTAGCTAATCTGGAGTTACACAAGGCTCACTGCAACAAGTAGCAGGGAGAACTGCACCTTCAAAATCTATAGAATAACATCAGGACTGTTTGGATGGGCATGAATCATCTTCTGATCTCCAGATTCATACTGAATTCATACAAATCAATGCAACCACATGTTGTGTTTGTGTCTCCTTGAAATGCATTGAGCACAAATCTGTCAACGTTTTCCAAAGTCAGAATGGAACAGAGTGAGATTTTATTTGATATGCAGTTGATCAGTATTGAGGAGCACTGTGATGTCAAGCTTTACTGCAGTGTTCACATTTCCCTCTGGAATTGCCATTTTAACCATAATTGATGAAGAAGGCAATTAAATTTGTGGCACGTCTTTGTTTGCGCTCACATCTGTAGTTTGCTTCATTTGGTGATTGATTTTCCCCTGGTCTGACTCATTTAGATAGTTAATTAGAAAGTGAAAGAGACCAAAGTGCATCAACACAACTCACTCAAGGACGTTGACCTTAGCTTCCATTGAAAAGATTTCAAAGTTACACCTGAAGAAACTGCATTTCATCAATCAGATCAGCTGCAAAACTGATGTGGCCTCAGAGATTTCATTTCGTATTTCACTTTATTTGTCCCAGTACTGTGTCACATAGCAACAGCGTTCAGTACGTAGGTCTCCTACTGGCTGGGAATAGCTTGGGCTGGAAGTGTCTGCTGGACTGTGAAGCACCCTGGTCGCCTGCACCTTTGTCTACTTTCCAGTCCTTTGATTTGAAGAAGCTCTGCTCTGATAGGTGCACTCCCGTGCACTCCCGTGCACTCCTGGAATCGCCTCGTGTCCGTCTGAACACTTTGACTGCTGCCACCCTCACCAAAGGAAAGCCGACACGAAGGTGACCCCGCAGACCAGGGGTCATTCCCAGCATCGCCTCAGGTGAGGTTAGCGCGCGGCGGCTCCTTCGCTCCGCAGTCACGGGCCGGCGGCATTAAAGGCCTCGCAGCTAACTGCTCGTTTGTGGCTCAGTGGCTGTACTTTGCTTTGTATACACGAGTGGGGAGAGTGGGGAGGAGGCAGAGTGATGGAGATGAGAGGAGCTGGAGTGCAAAGCCTCTTTGTTCTGCGTTGCATGCTGTGCTCGGCTGTGCTCTCTGCCATTGAAGAATCGCTTGTTGCCCCTTCAGCTAACGTTCCTCTCTGCCGCCTCCTCTCACCACCTCATCAATCTTCCTACTATCTTCCACACACATCACACATCATCAGAGTACATTATATGCCCCCGCTTTCCAATCCTATGTACTGCATTTCCCCTAAGTGGCTTTGAGATGACTGACGGATCTCTGCTGACCATCTCCCACCGTCTGTCCATCTAAACCAGTTCGCTTTTCACGCTCCTCTTTCTGACTAGCAGGCCGGCCCTCTGTGACATCATCGCTCGTCTAGATGATATGTTTTGTACCATCTGAAATCATAAAGCCAAGAAGTCAAACAAGCAGTTAAATAAGAAACAAAAGGTTCACAAACATGGAGGGAAAATGCAGTGAATGAGTGTTGAAGGTTCTGAACCCTGCAGGCTGAAGGTTCTGAACCCTGCAGGCTGAAGGTTCTGAACCCTGCAGGCACTAGGGCCATGCTTGGAAAGCACTGAACAAAAAGTGACAGCTGATACACAAACACAATGACGCTTTGTAAATCAAAGTCAGCACACAAACTGAAGGTGTTCTGCTCAGAAGACAACCATGGTAACACTGCTTCATCTGCTCATATCTTGGATGCTTGTGAATACTTTGTTGTAACCTATTAAAAATGACATGATAATTGTGTATGCGTGTCATCCTCTGATCACCTAAAGCACTCGAGTCAATTCTGAAAATACTGTAGAATGACTTTTTTCTTTTTTTTAAAGCGACATCTAAAAAAGGGGAGACGACTGAAAAGCCGCAGCTTTATCTTCAATTCTAGAATGGTGTCGTTTTTTTTGTATTGTGTTCTAAATTGCAGGATCAATGCACTAATGTAACCGTTTGAAATAACGAGCCTCCAGTAAGATAGATAGATTCAGCACAGCGACAGTGTTATAGGAGGAAGTGAGGAAAGAAAAGCACTGAAGTAAGATTCAGTAATGTTGACGATGACGTTGGAAATGGCAAAGACGGGATTTAATCCGACGCAACTCTTCAAACTTTTTTGATGAACTTTGGAAAAAAAAAACAGCGCGAGTTGAAAAACGCTGCTTTTTAAAGCCAGAGTGAAAGTTCAGCCCACGCGTTAGGAAAGGAGGCACTCGCCTCCTGCAAGGACCCTCAACCTCTCCCTCTGCTCTCCACTCCCATTTCAACTCGTGACCTCACAGCTCCACGTCTGAAGCTTCTTTGTTAATAGTCAGTAATTGCAGTGAAGTGAGTTAAATGACGGCGTTGTTGAGAGGCTGGAATTAGACGAGCTATCCGTCTGATTGGTGTTGAGTGAAAAGCCCCTGAACAGACTTCAGAACCACCACAGAACCTTTCATGACAGGCGTGATGGACGGACTCAGATGGACCCGGTGGACATGAAGATGGTCTGTCTGGACCTTGAGCCTTCCATCCAGGAGTGTTTGTCAAACTGCATCAAGCAGTGAGCCAGGCCTCTCTTGTAATGTGAGTCAGAATCATTTTAAATGAGGTGTTGGGACATTTTGTCATTTTTCTTTTTATATTTTATGCTCGGTTGACTCATCAAATAGCAGTGGACTAAAATGCAGCCCCAATCTCACGGCAGCACAGAGAAATATAATCTTTCAGGAGGATTTCAGGAGGAAAATATTGAATATTAAGGTGTGTATGGAAACATCAGTGAAGAACAAACTGTGTGTCTGATAGAGAAGAAACAACTCAGGTGTGAGTAAAGGACACTATGAACGTCCCTGGATTACTACTGAGTCTTTCATAGCTCTGATGTTTGCAGCCAGCTGAGGCCAGGCTTTGTCCTCGGCCAGAAGAAACCCACAGGGACACTGGGCTGTCTGTCACCCAGTCAGCAAACAATAGAAATGATTGAATTTAACTGAGTGTCCTGCTAAACTAATGCCAAACATTTTCTATCTATCTATCTATCTATCTATCTATCTATCTATCTATCTATCTATCTGTCTATCTATCTATCTATCATCTATCTATCATCTATCTATTTATCATCTATCCATCTTTCTATCTATCGATCTATCTATCATCTGTCCACATGCATATTTAAAAATCCCTTTTTTTGAACAATAGTGAAACTCTCCAATAAATGGATATGAATGTTCGTTGATTGATTTTCCTTTGCATTATTGATTCATCAAAACTCAGTTGAGTTTTTGAAACAGATTGAGAGCGTTGATCTTATTACACTGGTATCCATCAACACGGCGGCCGACATTGGTATTGATATTATTGATACGCCCACCACCAGTAGTGCAGGAATGTGGTTGATGCTGATTGGGTAGCATTTTTATTATTACTACAGTTAGCCCTTTGTTGATGGCGAGTGATCGGTTCCTTGCTTGCATGGCCAATAAAGCGATCCTGATTCTTATATTCCAGATTATTGTTATGAGATGACTTCATTGTTATTGTGATGAGTCCTGGCAGTGTTCAGCTGCAGCTGGAGACCAGTCTAAACTAGTCCAGTACCAGTAGGACTCTGTGTCTTCAGGATGGACGCGTCCATGCATATTCTGATCTTGTTTTGATACGGTTTGTTCACTTGGTGAAGGTGTTGTGAGGGGATCTGCTGTTTTCTCATCCACACCTTTTTCTGCGTCCTCGCCGTCACTAAGTTTTCATTTTTCTTCTTCTTCTTTTGTTTTTTCCCCTGTGTGTGTAAATCTCACTCTAGTCCTATTGATTCTCACCAGGACGATATTCAGTCCTTACAGTTGGGTCCCTCTGGGGGCTTTGTTAACGTCGTATGCAGTGGCAGCTCCAGTGTTGCTGTTGTTCTGTCTGTTATTATTGCACTGACCAACTCTGATGCCGACAGAAAGGGGCCCAACTACCATCTATATAATGCCGGCTGCAGAGTGGGAGTCATTTTGACATTGTTAGCGGGGTGAGAAATGGAGCCCCTGTGTTTTCCACTGGAGGCTCTGCAGTCATGGCCAGCAGCTAGCAGCTAGCTAGCTAGCTAGCTAGTTCTTCTTCTTCTTCTTCTTCTTCTTCTTCTTCTTCTTCTTCTTCTTCTTCTTCTTCTTCTTCTTCTTCTTCTTCTTCTTCTTCTTCTTCTTCTTCTTCTTCTTCTTCTTCTTCTTCTTCTTCTTCTTCTCCTTCTTCTTCTTCTTCTTCTTCTCCTCATGTGCGCACACCTTGGTGTGCATTAGTGGAAAGTGTGATTACAGCGCTGCTATTTGGTCCGGCAATAATTTCTTCATTAACTGATTTTCAAGGAGCTCAGCGATGTGGATGATTTAGCCGAGCAGCCTGCCTGCTGCCTGGTCCATTCACAGATTACTAATGTGCCTCCACTTTAATCAGCTCAAATGTCACGCCTGATAAATGTCGTGCACCATGTGACTTGTGAACATGTTTGAATGAGTGACTTCGGTGAGACTTGAGAGCCCCGCAGTTCCTGTAGAAACACCACAACCTGCGTGTTCATTCATTCATTGTTCAACATGTCAAAGTGTCAGCTTCAACAATAAGAAAATATTCTCTCTCTCTCCTGGACCTGGACCACTAAGAAGCTTCACAGTTATTTTACGACCTCGCATCAATTTAAACTGACCTGTGTTGATTTCAGTGCAGTGTCACATGGAGCTGTAGCACCTGGTTGGGATGGAGGTAGAATGTTGCAACAGCGTAGTTTTGTAGTTTGAGCCTCTTTGGTTTGAAGCCTCGCAGCATATCGGCTGATCAGCACCACTCTGCTCTGGCCGCTCTTCACATCATCACTTCATCATTTGCACAGAATGCATCGTTTGAACAACAGGCATTTATTCAAAGGCCACTGTGGCAGAGAGTGAGGAGGTCAATGGAGGTCAACAGGGAAGTGAACCACCATCAAATATGGAACCAAGTTGTGTTGCAGAGTCTGTTTCATGTGAACCTGACTCTGTTTCAAAGAGACCCCCCCACCACACACACACTCATAGTTATGACAGTTAACAAGTCTCACTCTCTCACCCTCTCAGTGCCTCACTCTCCCAGTCTCTCACTCTCTCAGTGCCTCACTCTCTCAGTGCCTCACTCTCCCAGTCTCTCACTCTCCCAGTGTCTCACTCTCTCACTCTCCCAGTCTCTCACTCTCCCAGTGTCTCACTCTCTCACTCTCCCAGTGTCTCACTCTCCCAATGCCTCACTCTCTCAGTGCTTCACTCTTTCACTGTCTCACTCTCTCAGTGCCTCACTCTTTCACTCTCCCAGTGTCTCACTCTCTCAGTGCCTCACTCTCTCACTGCCTCACTGTCTCACTCTCCCAGTGTCTCACTCTCTCAGTGTCTCACTCTCTCAGTGCCTCACTCTCCCAGTGTCTCACTCTCTCAGTGTCTCACTCTCTCAGTGCCTCACTCTCTCACTCTCCCAGTGCCTCACTCTCCCAGTGTCTCACTCTCCCAGAGCCTCGGTGTGTCTCAATGCATAATGTATGTATGTCTGGCAGCGTCGTCCTCTCTCCACGCCAGGATGGAAAGTGTTTACATTTGGTGCTGCGTGACCAATGCTCACTGCAGTTTTCACTCCTCCGTCAAATGGAGTGAGCGCTCACTCTCTTTCTCTCCAGTAATCAACATTCCCATCTTCTCTGCTTTGAGTGTAAAACATATTTTTAATTATTATTGAACTTGTTTTGTTGGGATTCCATCCACAGCTTTACGTTGCAGCGGCAGATTGTGATGACCACTTTGTTCTTTTTGCCGTGACGCTGGGAATACAAATGAGTATTGAGATGGCTGACTGACTGGCTGACTGACTGACTGACTGACTGACTGACAGACAGTCTCACCCCATCACTTTACAGTTAACACATAGTTTATTGTCAGTATTTGACATGTTTTTTGTGTGACAGCCGCTGCTTCCTTGTGGTCTTGCTGGCTGTTTTGCTGGCTGCTTCCCTCCAGACGGCTGTTAAAGGAGGGCCAGGTTCCGTTTCCGTCGGGACGAGACCATCAAGTCCGACTTTCACCTTTGAAGCTTTAATGAGCTGCAGAATGTCTGTGTTGCGTGACGGGGTAACGCGTCCCTGCGCTGTTGTCAGTGGCTGCCATCCAGCTGTAATGACGGAGCAGAGGGAACACAGCGCACAGAGAGGCGGCAATGCCATTCAATCCAAGTCAATTCAAGTCAATTCAAATTCAAATTCAAATTCAAATCAATTCAAATTCAAATTCAAATCAATTCAGTTCAATTCAAGTCAATTCAAATTCAAATTCAAATTCAAATCAATTCAAATTGAAATTTGAAAATACATTTTAAACATTGTAGATGCAAACAGTCTGCAGTGTCATTTGCATAAAACACATCAAACAGTGACAGACACACTTACATAAAGACTTGCAGTAAAGACTGAATTAAATGTCAGTGTGTAGACAGCTGTAATCCAACTGTTCATTAGATGTAAATATCTTTTATACCCTTCAAATATTTTATTTTAATTTCTTGTTGCCTTATTTCTTTTTAATTAATATAATTTTTGTCATCTTTTTTGCACTATGCTGTTGCTGTAATGATGCCAGCTTAACCACTGTGGGATTAAAACATAAAGGCAAAATATTTGTCAATATTTTCTTTTCTTTATTTAAATCAGAACAGTTGAATTAGCTGAACAGAATTAATTAAATCAAAATAGCCCATTTTCAGAAAAGTAGAGTGCGTTACTGCAAACGACAGTATTATACTCTATATATAATAGTATGAGAGGAAGAGATTGTGGGGATGTTTTACTGTGGGTTGGCTGCAGTTTATTGTGTTTGACTGCATCAACTCAGACACGCAGTGATTCTCCTTCGTCCGTTTGCAAAAAGTGGGAAAATAAAATGTTTATTTTCGTGCTGAGAAGCATGTGTTTCATCTTGGAGCAACGCTCATCATTATCATTTATTCATATATAGATTAAAAATGAAGCGCGAAGCCTTTGATGTCTTCTATTAGGACGACTAATAACGTCTCGGAACAATCTGGAAGATCTGAGGCCGGACGAATGAAAACTTTCACCTTCATCTCCAAAGAGACACGCGGACGCAGTGATTGATTTATTCATTTCCCCAGCGGGGGAGAGACTTTGCTCTCGTGCTTTTAAAATTAACATTACTCATCGTTACCAATCTGCTTTTTTCTCATCATGAACCAATAATAAACGTAAAGTTTCCTTGACATTTTTCTGCTGGTATTTTCCTGAGCAGGATGTGGAAGTCATTGTGATTACAGTTAGAGTTTGATGACTTCCAAATACAGAAACCAGGATGAAAAACATTTTTTATTGGTTTTACCCATTATTGCAGTTATCCTCACTAACATGTCTGGCGGTTCATGGTGACAGGGCCACTTTCTTCTTATTATTGCCTATGATTATTATATTGAAGCCATGCTTTATTGTCTTTGTTTATGAGGCTTCATGCCAGGAAACAAACTAGAAAGCCGACGTCGGTGTCATCGGTAGGCTGCATTTCACTTCCATCACTGCAAAATGTTGTATGTGACGTGAGGCAATCTGTCATTGGCCAGGGCGCTTTTCCAACACGTAGAAGTTATAGAAGACAAACTTCACTTCTTCTGGCCTGAAGTGACTCCTGGCCTTCATCAGGCTTCTGTCGCTCTGCTGCCCGGCGCTGCTTATTTGCTCTAAAAAGATGAAAAAGACATTTTTTTTTTGGTCCTGTGTCTCCTTACAGGTCAGCAGAAATGATAATGCAAAAAGGAGAATCTTTGTGTCTCTGTGTGTGTGTGTGTGTGTGTGTGTCTAGTCAGACTCCAGACCTCAAACCTTTGCCTCCCTCACTGAGGAAATAATAAATACACACATTTACTTTGCTGCTGCGTGTGTGCTGACAGGAGCTGTGGCCTGGGGGCGCCGTCGAGCACCATGAGGAGGTGTGGAGCCTTGGCTCGCCCATACTTCACTCATTCATTGTGAGCACAGCCCATCAGTCACACCTGCAGGGGGCGCCGTACACTATTGTGCGACTGTCTCATGAGAGACGAATGTTAACTTGGTGCCATCGGACGGTGAGAAGGTGTTCGGGAGTTTGAAACGTAGTTGACAAACTTCCTAACAAACTGTGACTGATGGAGGGATCGTCGTCGTGGCCCACAGGGAAGGAAGCCAGAACATCTCAAAGGCTTCTGGGTTCCACTTTGGGTCAGCCGGACACTCAGGTTGGCACCATGGGGGCCAGGAAACGTCGCTCTCTCAGCGCAACACAACACCTGCCCACACTGTCGCTCCACTGGAAGCACGGACACACACTGCCTGTGTTGCTTGTGACAGGTTCTGGCCGTCCTGTTGAGTGTTGCAGCAGAGATGGACTTTGTTTTATTGGCCTGCGTTGAGTCTTGGTGAGGCTGTGTAGCCTTGGAGTTGCTCTTTGACTGGAGGTCCAGCTGGTCTCCTGCTGCTGGCGGCCATCTACTGCGAGCTGTGATGTATGCATTCAACACACAGAAGTGCTTCTGCACACATGGAGACACTTTATTTACACCACTGTAAACTTTCAAATTCTTCTGAACCCAAGTGGACTTTTCCCGTCTGATTCCATCAGCATCTCATTTCTCCTCCTTCAAGGCCTCTCCTCCTCTCCTCTCCTCCTCTCTTCTCCTCCGCTCCTCTTTGACTGTACATCCTGCTGCTTCTCTTCTTCTCTCACTCTAACTGTGCAGAAATTGCAGCCCTCTTGCTGCCCTTCAGACAGGATTCCAGCCAGCCTCCCTCCCCAAGGAGCTTTTTAATACCCTTGGGCTGTGTATTGTTGAACTGATAAATTCCTCCCTGATGTCTGGCTGGGTCCCAGCTGCAGTTGAAACACGCAGTGGTAGTAAGTAGTAGGTGGAGGTGTAGTACAGCCTCTCATCTTTTGTCTTGTCTAACTTTAGGCTGACCTAAAGTTTCTCTCCCACAGAGGGCTTTAGAGGAGGTACTGCAGTGTTGGACCAGCTGCAGCACTGGTTTCCATACTAACTGGGAGAGATGCCAGTGTGCGTTCACAGGGTGTGAGAGCTTCAATGAACTGTTGACTCTGTTGTTCTGGGAATGAATACAGGACCCAAGTGAATTGTAAGGAAAAAGCAATGAGTGTCCAGAGGCTCCACCAGATGAGAACCACAGCTTTGGCTTCTATTTATTTATTTATTTATTTATTAATGCAGCTCCGCTTCCACAAAAGCTTCTTTTTCTTTTCTTTTTTGATCTTCTGGCCTCTCATGCGTCATCACACATGCTTTCAGATTGATTCTTTTTTAAACACAGCACTTCCTTTCAGTGTTTTGCAGATGACCTTCAGATTTACATCCAGATGCAGGTCAATAGTCCGTATGTTCTGTGCTGCTTCAGTGTCTCAGGGGTGCAATCACTGATGGAAGGGAACTTCCTGAAGCTAAACCAGAGCAGAGATGATTGGACCATGTCCAACAAACCTACCAGAGGGCCATGAAAGTCCCATCAGCCCCTCTGTCTTCTGTCAGCCAGCAGCGAGGAACCTGGGAGGAACCTCTGAGGGACTGGAGGACAAAGCCAGTTGTTCAGATGAGCTTTCATCAGTTGAGACCGTTTGTATAGCTTGAATAGTGATAGTATTTCAAGCAGGTCTCATGAATTGTTGTCTGGCTGAAGGTACCAGTGAAGCGTCACTGCATTGCTTGCAGATTGCTCCATACTGGCTTCCATCCATTAGATTCCAATGGGTTTATTCAACCTACGGCTCTGCCGTCTGGCAGTTGGATTACGGTGACGCAGTGGTCAGTGCTAAAAGGTTGCAGGTTCAATGCCCAGGGTCTCCTGGGACCTTCCTGCGTGGAGTCTGCATGTTCTCTCTGTGTCTGCTGGCTTCTCTTTGGCTTCTCCAGCTACCTCCCACATTCCAAACACACGGACCTGCCTACCTGTACAGGTGAGGTGAAGTGTGAAGGGAATGGAACTCTGAGATGTCTCTAGTGTGTCAGTGTGTGATGGTTTGCTGGTCTTTCCTGTCTGACCCTGCAATGACCTGGAGGTTTGTCCAGGACGTGCTGGGCTCAGGTGCAGCAGAAGCCCTGCAACCCTGAGTGGAGGAGGAAGCAGGTGTGGGTGGAGGTGAAGAGTCCAAACTGTACACATCTGGTTTCTATCTCTTCCCATTTTGCTTGTCTTTCCCTGTTGATCATAAACATAAAAATAATATTTTCACACTACAATTGGATCTACAGTGAAATACTCTGGAAAAAATATATGACCCTACTAATTGTAATTTTTGAATACCAACAGCAAACATGTTGAGTGATTGTTCTCGCGGCTCCCTGAGCTTCACGTAACAAACCGGTTTTAGACAATCAGATTATTGCGTGCAAAGGTTGTACTTCCTGAATAATCCTGAATAATGCCTTCGACCTGGCGGCTTTACACGGAACGCCATCCTTCAGTCTCATTTGCCACTTTATTACATTACGTGCATTTGCAGAGACATCTAAAATGCCACTCTGAGATGCAGTGGACTATATTAGACTGATAAATCAGCTCCATTAGGGAGAGTCAATGAGAGGAGGAGATATGAAAGCCACCACGGCTGCCCAAGCTGACGTCTCCAGCGCCATTGTAATCAGTCTGTCACGGTGAGAGCCTCCTGCCTCCAACCTCCCTGCACCTCCTCTCTCTCTCCTCCACTTATTGCATCCAGCTTTCATTTCAATGCATTAATGAAACATGGCTCTGCCACGCACTGCGTTTAACGTGAACCACCGTCGGTGTGAAACACTTGAGCTCACTCACTCCGGTGTTGGCTTTAATCTTCTCCACTGTGCAGTCATGCGTGTCAGATGTTTCCTTGCTTGAAAAGCTACAGTCGTACTTCAGCTTCTGGTACAGGTGGTATGATGATGATGATGATGCCATTTTTGATAAAGGAAGAAACGATGTAACGATGGGTGTAGAATCACGCCGTGGACTTGTGGAGCTGTGTTGTCTGCACTGTGGTGCAGGCTGCTGTCACACTGAGTGGAGCTGAGGACGAGCTGAAATGAGCAGAGACGCCAGCGCCGCTTCTTCCTGCTTTCGCTTCACTCTGCCACTTTTCACAGAGGACCAAACCACAGAGACAGGCACGCACTTACCACAGCTGCTTGTTTTCAGGCGGAGATTAAATGGGACGAGCGCAGAACAGGTGGCAAACAAAATTATTAAGAAGAAAAAAAAGAAAAAAAAGTCTCATCAAAGGACCAGGAGCCAAAAACTGATTTCCATCTCCGTCTGGAGCTGAGAGACAAGCGGCAGGAGATCACTGCCCAGAGATACGGCAGGAGATCACAGCACACGATATACAGTGTTCTGACACACACACACACACACACACATATATATACACATAGACAGATAGATAGATAAACAGACGTCACAATATATTTCTTTCTGCAGCTGAAAAATCACAGTAAACACACTGTAATGTTTTTCTAGAGAGTAAAATATGTTTTGTTTTTTACATTATAAATATGCAGAAAAGATTAAAGACTACACACACACACACACACACACACACACACACACACACACACACACACACACACACACACACACAGACTGTCCTAAATAATTAACTGGATGTTTTCAAACATTGAAGATGTTCACATGCTGGTGTCTGATCTACAGAGCAGATCACAGTTGTACATTAGAGTTGTACATTAGAGTTGTTTCTCAGGAAGACAGTGGGATGATAAATCATCTCTCATGTGCAGTGGGTAGTGGAGGCTATTAATAACTGCAGTGAGCCCTCCGTGAAAACACCCAGAAGTTCAGCTGGAGGAGGAGCTGCTTTCACCGTCTGACTCTGCATGCACACAAAAACCCCTATTTGTTAACATTGTAAACACACACACACACACACACACACACACACACACACACACATAGGGCTTACTTTAGAAAACACAGTGGGCAGAAAGCAAAGTGCAGAGTGGTCTTGGTGAAAGCTGTGGAGATCCTCAGTTTATTGGTTTGGATTTGATGCAAATCCAGCCAGCTGTGAATTTGGCCAGTTTGTTTAAATTTGCTGTTTGTGTGAGCAGGAAGCTCGGGAGAACGTCAGTGTCAGCAAAGTGTTCAGTGGCACTGTGGGCAACGAAGAACACTCCCAGTTTTAATAAATACTCTTTATTCTCCACGGCTGCCTTTCATTGGCTGTCCAACACAATGGAGACACAATGGAGACACAATGGAGACACAGTGCAGCACCTGAGCTCCAAGGATTGAAGCTCTCTGTGTTCCCCTCAGTCACGACGTTGATTCACTTGTTTGTGAAACTCTGTTAGGCCAAATCACATCTTCCTCCTGATGCACTCACAGTAGATGGAAAGATGGAAAGTCATTATGGCTCTGCCCATCACTTCCTGAAAGGACAGTTGGGAACTGGTGGGCCGTCTGATACATAAACTGTATCACATGGCCCACCACTGAAAGCAGTGCTTCATTGGCAGTGAGGCAAAACCCATCAGTATTTGAGAGGTTGGCGTCCTCCATATATATATGTATATGTGTATATATATGTATATATATATATACACACACACACACACACACACACACACACACACATACCCTACATATGGCAGTGTACACTACGTCAATATGCAATAATGTAACAGTGACTTCAAGAGGCATCACTGACTGAGTGGCTAGACCAGTGAGTTAATCATCGGATTGACTGGTTGCATTGACTGGTGATTGATCTCTAATGTCCAGTAGATGTGACTGAACATCAAGTCGTAGCATTGAACAGGTGTGTTCAGCCTGGAAAGGCAGTCTTTGGGAAAGCCAGTGGGTGGATCAGAACAACAAGAGAACAATCTCAAGTCAAAGACTCAACTGCAATGAAAGCAGAAGGCAGTGTGTGATGGATCAAAGGGCGAGCAGTGTGATCAGTGTTTTGCAGGAAGTGTTAGATGAAACTGTCAGATGAGTCGATCAATAATTGCGGGTCGTCAGGACGGAGGGATCCAGCGAGGGAACCGCTCCACCTCCACAACTATGGATTTTCCACAGGATTTGATGTCTTAAGCACACACACACCCACACACACACACACACACACACACACAGCTCTCACATTTGGCTGTTGAAGGACAAAATGAATTTAGTCAGTAAAAATGCCAAAACCTTGGGAACGTCCACACAGATACAAACTCCTGGTAGTTGTCGGAGTTGAACCTGGAGATAGTCGCACCTTGTGATGTTCTCCATTGATCTGACCCTCTTCAATGACACAGTTTGATCTCCAACAAGTCATGGAAAGATTGTGTGAAGAGCCCCTGTGGAACACCTGGGCCTTCAAGACCCCCCAGGAAGCCTGCAGGGGGAGCACTTCTAAAGGAACGCAGCACAGGTCCTCCCTAGTGCAGGCATGAGAAAACTACGGCCTGGGGGCCCATATCCGGTCCGTTAAAGCTTTTCAATCGGGCCCTCTGAACATGAAGAAATGATATTGACAGTCAGTCAGTCATCAAACAGCTGCATCTCCTCCATGTTTGCAGTGTCGTAAGAGTTATTTCAATACAGAGCTAAACACCCTGCTGGTTCTGGATGGTTCTAGATGGTTCTGGGTGGTTCTAGGAGCTAAACACCCTGCTGGTTCTGGATGGTTCTGGTTAGTTCTAGGTGGTTCTGGGTGGTTCTAAGAGCTAAACCCCAGAACCTGCTGTTTGTGGAGGCTTTCACTGACTCGTTCACTGGTGGAATCCATCAATAATCAGAGCCAGCTGGTCAGCCAATCAGCATGCTCCACACAGCTCCAGTGGAGTCCAGTGAATGAACTAGCCCAGTGCTAGCACACAATAGAAGGCAGCAGGCGGCGGCTGCAGTCGGGTCAAGCAGTATTATGGAAATGAGGACTTTTTAAGTGAGTGGAGACAGTAGGTTTTATCTCCTGTTCTTTCAATAGTTGCTCTTCAAAAATCTCATTAGTGCTTATTAGTGCTCTATAGAAATGAGCTTAATGAGAATGAGCTAATGTGATTAGACTGCTCGGGGCTCAACTGGGCTGTGTGTGTGTGTGTGTGTGTGTGTGTGTGTGTGTGTGTGTGAGAATGATAGAGAGAGTTTTCCTAAATCCTATTATGACGTCTGTGTGGTTTATGGAATACAAATCATTGTTTCTTTATTTAAGCTCATTGTGAAAATGAAGTCAAATGCATGCAGTAAGTATATTGTATATACATGTACAATGTTTCTCTATTAAAACAATCTTAACAAGCCACTCTATTGGCCTGGAAACTGCCAATCCCAGTGCAAACATTTGGCCTGATGCCACGTCTTCATAGCCAAGACAGAAAACACAGGTTATTTCACAGGCACGCACACACACACACACACACACACACACACACACACACACACACACGTATTAATGTGCAGCTCTGGCTGTACTGCCCCAGAATAACAAGGTGTTGAGGTCCGCTGGTCTCTGCTGGAGCTCTTCAATGTCAGACGTGGCTCCGGCTGCAGTGCAGTAATCCATGCAGTAATCCCATGGCCGCTGTCTTTTGACAAAGTCATTGTCATGTTGAAAACTGTGTAAAGCAAATGGCCGTGTGTTCAGCAGTGAGATCCTGGCAGTCAGAGACGGAGATGGAAGGCGGGGAAGCCTCGGACTCACGGCTGCTTTCTGATATCGCAGCGCGAGTTTTAACGAGACTGATGTCACTCTGTCGTCTGGCGCTCATTAACATGCACGTGTCATGTGAGTGCGCAGTGATCAGGCTTCAGCCACTGCTAATAAGTGTCCTTCAAAGTGCTCGCCAGCTCTTTACAAAACCTCGCCGCCGTTCTCAGCCGCCTGCTAAAATTAAAAACGTGGCTCTGACAATCAGCCGGGAGCTGGCGTGAAAACCCTGCCGCTCCTCTCAAAAACCTTCACAGCGATGGGAGAGGGAGGTTGAGGGAGGTGAGGTGAGGGTGAGGTGAGGTGCAGTGTGCACCCCTGGGCAGCTTGAGGAGCTCTGACATCATCAGTGTGATGCAGCAGCAGCAGCGAGGTCGTCCACCGTCGCAGCTTTCAGGAGAACAAAGCCCTGACGTCATGGTGATGATGATGATGATGATGATGAAGATGATGATGATGAAGATGATGATGATGATGATGATGATGATTCACTGACACATTAGGCAGCAGCTAACCTTTATTTTTGTTGTCCACTAATCTGTCCATCATTTTTCCGATGAGTCACCATCATCTTCTTCATTCACCATTCATCTTCACTATTTTTAACCCAACTAGTTTAAATCTTCACACCTGTGTTGCACTGTTGTTACTCTGACAGCACGGCTTGACAGCAAATATTTCAAAAACATTTATCATGTTATATTTATCAACATGAAATATCACGGCTGCGTTACCTCTGCAATATGAAGATAATACGCAGTGTTTATCCCAACGGGCCGCATATGGCCCCCGGGCCGTAGTTTGCCCCTTCCTGGTGCAGTCAGAAAGTTTCCAGTATGTCCTTCATCTTTTCACGTTGCAGCTCGATGACACAGTGATTGGAATTCTTATTCTTCTAATGATTATTTTCATGAATCCGCACCGACCTTGTGGTCCCAGGATGACAGCAGCATCTCAGAGATCCACGCAAACCTCGTGGAAAAATTCAAAACTGAATGAAGTAAAAAAACACCAACAATGAAAAATAATAATATTCCTCCTAATAGAATTTCAGAATCTGCGTGAAAACAGAATCAGAATGTTGTTCCAGAGGCCGTCTGCAGGTCCCTCAGTCTCGCTGGTCCAGGTGGTCCAGGTGGTCCAGGTGGTCCAGGTGGTCCAGGTGGTCCAGGTGGTCCAGGGCTGAGTCTGCATTAAGTCTCTGTGCTCACTGGAGGCTCTGCACTATCTCCCTGTGCTGGATGAAAATTTAATTAAAAATGAAAATTACATTGGAGAGGCCAGGGATTGAAAAAAAAAATAGTAATTTGCTAAATGAAAAAAGAAAAAGTTCTTCTTGCTTTTGGAATGTCAAAACACTGACAATCAATCAGCTGTTGGTCTCAAAAAGGAGACGTTGGAAATGATTGCATCAAATATCAACAACAGAAACAAAACTGTGTTCATTTCCGCTGTGTATAAGTCATCAAATAGACATTTGAATGCTGCTGCTGCTGCTGCTGCTGCTGCTGCTGCTGCTGTGCACCAGGGTGACGACAGTGTGCTAGCGGTTAGCTGTGGGCTAGAACACAGTGGCTACTGGGCAGCGTGGTGCAGTGGTGGGACGGCCGGGGCTCGGAGGTCACTGCTGATGTTTGTTATTGTTGAGTCATTTTTTGTGTGAAGGAAAACTCTGCTGCCCTCTGTTGTGACTGCTGAGCTGTGCAGTTTACCGTCAGCTACCAATCAAAAACCTTGAAGCACTGTAGAGTCCAAGAAAGTGTCTCCTCAATCAGAAATCACTGCACTCATTTGGTGACAATGTGGGATAAATTAAAGCCTCCTCCTCCTCCTCCCCCTCCTCCTCCTCCTTCTTCTTCTTCTTCTTCTTCTTCTTCTTCTTCTTCTTCTTCTTCTTCTTCTTCTTTCTTCTTCTTCTCCTCCTCAGTTTACTATCAGCTGTCCTGAGAGGCTCCTGCACTCTGGTTCTGCTGGTGTTTCACTGGGCCTAGACTGACTTAAAGAACCGCCACTGTAACTACATGACAGACACACTGCTGTACCACAGTGTCTTCTGCTGCTTTGCCCTCTGACCACTGGAGCCACTCTCTGATAGGCTGAGAGAGAGCGAGGACAGTCTGATGCAACGTCCACTGCTCTTTACACAAAGCAGTTTCCGAATTGAGCCATGGAAAGAGGAGGCACCTCCCCCTCCCCACCTCCTCCTCCTCCTCCTCTGCTCTGCAGCGGTGATCAATTTCTTGCCCTCACAGGGTCGCTTCCCAATTGAATTTCCAACCGTCCATTTTCCCAGAGTGAGACTTCTTTGAAGCAGTAAATCATTTCCTTAAGTACGTGATGGAAGACGTTCCTCTGGGGGGCAGTGGGGGGAGGGGTAGTGGGTGGGGGAGGGGAGGGGGCGGGGGATGCTGGAGTGGGTGGGCTCCCTGGGCACCACACAGGATAATTAAGCAGCGGTATGGAGGAGGTGCTGCTGGAGATGGCAGGTGCAGCGTGAAGCTCCTGAAACACCGTCTCTGTCGTCGTCTCCTGGGCTCAGTGGGAGGAATTATTCAGAGTGAGGGTCCCAAACAAAGGGCTAACTGCCTTCCTGGTTAGACTCACTTCATTTGGTAAAATGGCTGTAAATTATTATTGGTCTGCTATTGATGCTGACCACTAATGGTCTCATAAGGAGGAAGAGGGTTTATGTGTGTGTGTGTGTGTGTGTGTGTGTGTGTGTGTGTGTGTGGCATCCAATCCAGTATTCATGGAATCTCCAGCCTCAGTTGCTATCTTTTAATTAGCTTCCTTCGCTGGTGCAGTTGTGTGTGACTTTTGCTTCTCCTCATATTGTGTTTCACTTCCACCTCGATTCATTTGCATTTTTTTTTAATTTTATTTGGAAAAGCAACAACATCCGTGTCACTAAATGTCTGAGACTCCAACCGTCAGCTTGGACCAGGCAGTCGGTCCCTGCAGTTCTAAAAGCAACAAACAAACCAACAACGCACAAACATCCAGAGTTTTTTTTTTCCAAGTGAGGCTTGCTGGGATTTAGAACAATGAATGAATCAAATAAATATATAAATATAAATGAATAAGTAAGATAGAAAATCAGAGCAAGCCGAGGCCATGAGCGCCTTCCCTCCTGAGGAACAGCCGGGTGTTTTTCAGAACCGGAACCACGGGACAACTTCACCTCAAAGAAATGTCTCTTTTCTTCACGGCTGCTCCAGATTCTTCCAGGGCAGCGTGACAATTCCTGGTGGAGCCTCCACTTTATCAGAGGTGATTCCAGTAATTGGCTCACACATTCCAGGATGTGGGAGTGTCCCAGCTGGAGAGAATCCGTGTTGGAGTCGCCACTCCTGCGCTTTGCCCACCAGCGACAGTTTGGTCACATCCAACAGGCTCTGACCTACATTGGACTGGAAGCAGCTGATTGGTCCATAAATCACCTCCCTGTTGCAGTGTTTGCAACTGGAGGGAGCGACCGCTGAAGACTGAGTTGAGAGGACAGTTAGTGAAGAACATGGAGCAGCTTCAGCCACAGGAGCCACTGTGTGGTTCACTGCTAGAGGCCATCAGTGTCCTATTCAGTCCACTGGGAATGAATGCACCTCATATGACACCATGGCTGGAGACTCATCACATGACCTTCATACAGGGAGCTGGTGGAGCAACACTCAGTGTCCAGTTGACGTCATCACTCAGACTCAGTGACTGAGGCCACTGGCTGAGGAGATGTTCAGAGATTCCTCAGCCAAGTTCTAATCAGTCCACCAGCACTGAACTGTGAGATCTTCAGCTCTGCTCCACTGAACACTGCCTCATGAGACCAACCAGGCGACAACCAAGCCTATGGAGAACAACTTTATCATATTTAGGGGAAAATCTTCTCTTCTCATTATGTTTAGAAGACCTGGCCGGCCCTGACGGCGCCCCCGCTGGTACACGTAGAGAACAGTTCTGACTCGCTTGGTGAAAATGTGCAGGCAGCGTCAGGAAGGAAAGGAATAATGGCACCGTGACATTAATGTGGACGTGCTGCTGAATGTCTCCTTTCAATTTCCTCTTCAAAATGTGCAATATTTGTCTCGCGGTAACAAAAACCCTCTTTGTGTTTTTCTCTAGGTAAGCTGTGATTGGCTGTTTCTCCCTCCTCCTGTGTGTCCGTTTGCTTGTCCATGTTGCTGCCTGCTGCTGGAGGTGCGCTGCCTCACCTGTGTGGAAGCAATGGTGAAGACACACACACACACACACACAGCTGATACAAAGGTGTGACTTGTCAGACTTCCTCCAGATGGCTCTTTGATTGGAATTTGTCTACTCTGTGTATCACTTCAAGGTGTTTGATAGGATTTCTAATTGAATGAGTCGGCTGGGAATCGGATCAAAGCGGCTCGATGCCTCTTGGATGTTTTCTTTTGAAGAAGAAGAAGAAGAAGTTTTGTAGGAACGTCTTGGACTGGGGAAGAAATTCATTTCGAATGAGTCTTTTTCAGCTGCTCACAGTTTCATGGACCAAAAATGTCCCTGCAGTCACTGTCTTAGCGGAGCTGCACTCCACTGAAAGGTCCAGTGTGGAATATTTGGCTTGATTTATTATGATATTTATATTGGCAAAAGCTTCTTATACTGCCCATAAATAGATTAATACAAGTGGATAATCACAGTCAAGTGGTTTCACAGCTCTCATAAATATATTAGAATCTCCATAGATCAGTCAGAGTCCCAGTGCTCCCAGCTAGCTGCCATCTTGCACCAGCATATATCTAAGGAAGCCTGGTGTGGACAATCCAGCTGCCTGACAGCAGAGTGTTTGGTATTCAGGCTGAACACTAGGGGGCGCCCTCAAATAAACCAAGAAGAAGAAGAAGAAGAAGAAGAAGAAGAAGGCATAGCAGGTGTCCAGGTTTGGGTGCACAGGGCCACAGTAGTTCACTGGCAAGCTCAGGAGAGGGAGGAAGAGGGAAAGACGCTGCAATCTGAAATGTAACCACTTGATGTCGCTGTTTCTTCTTCAAAATCTCCAAATGTTTCCACACTGGACCTTTAGACTGCTGTGTAAAACACCAGCTGTAATCCAGCTGCCGGACTGTTGACTGTTGCACTCAGGAAGGAGCAGAGGCCAGAACCTGCTCAGTAGGATCAACCACACAGTGTTGTGTTGGCTCAAAGTGGTGTCTGTTTGAATGCAGTTTGAATGCAGTTTGATGTGTAATTACTCAGTTAAAACCTACTGAAGTCAAGCCGGTCTTCTGCGGGCTCGTGCGTGTGGAAATACTTCAAGGATGAAAACAGCAACGCTGAATTGAAAAATGCACTTTGTGGTTTCTTTTCTGCGGTCGTATCTCTCGTAAGGTTCTGACCCAATTTAGTAAAACTAGAAAACGTGCCCTCCGGGCAAGACAACGTGAGAGTTAGCAGCAAGAAAATGAATATTAAGCAGAGCAGAGCTTTTATTTAACTTCTTAAAGGAATGAGCGGCGCTGATGGAACGTTCTCGGCCTCTCCACCGTACTCACTGCGCTGGTGAATGCTAAATAAAAGTGAGCTGTTGAATTTTAATCTCCATCTCCAGTCGCTCTCACTGTATGCAGTGTTCTGGGCTCAGGCTATTCACTGGCGCTGGCATAATGCTCTGATACTGCGAGTCTCTGAAAGGCAAATCTCAAAGGGTTTACCCACTTTTGTGCAGAGATGTAGACACGCTCAGAGGCTGTCAGCCACTCAGTCTGTCACTTCTTCACTTTCTACCCTCTTCTAATCTTCCTTTATATCTGCACTCCATTCTGTCACTTTTCTATGCTTATATTCCAGTCTTTTGTCCCTTCTTTATCCTTCACTCGTCAGTTCTTAAGGCACATCCGAATGCACTCAAGGGTCGTTGGAATCTCTGTCTCCTTCCCAGTACAGCTGCATGTTGCAAAAGTCCACGCTCTCAGACTTTCGTTATGGACTAATAACAATTGTATTCATTTCCTCCACCCCCAGTGTTCTTTATTGGACTAAATATACTAATTTCCCGTGTCTGATTCGGGCTGTATTGTGACTGTTTCCACACGTCTGTTTGATGCTGCAAATAAAAGCTGCATAGAAAGAAAATCCATCTTTCTGCTGGTTCCACGCTTCATTCCAAAGACCTGGTCATGACTGTGGTGGCTGCTGGACAACTGGAGATGGTTGGAAGGAGTGAGTGTGAGTGTCAGCGGTTGCTTGTTTGATCCTGGGAAACAGTAACACTGTTAACCTGCCCTGGTCCCAAAGACGACTCCAATAGTCTCCAATAGGCACCAATAGGCTCCAATAGTCTCCCATTTGTCTCCAATAGTCTCCAATAGGCACCAATAGTCTCCCAATAGTCTCCAATAGGCTCCAACAGGCTCCAATAGTCTCCAATAGGCTCCAAATAGTCTCCCATTTGTCTCCAATAGTCTCCCATAGGCACCAATAGTCTCCAATAGGCTTTAATAGTCTCCCAAAAGTCTCCAACAGGCTCCAACAGTCTCCAATAGTCTCCCAATAGTCTCCAATAGGCTTCAATAGTCTCCAATAGTCTCCAATAGGCTTCAATAGTCTCCCAATAGTCTCCAATAGTCTCCCAATAGTCTCCAATAGGCTGCAATAGTCTCCAATAGTCTCCAATAGGCTTCAATAGGCTTCAATAGTCTCCAACAGGCTCCAGCACTGTTGATTTGCCGTGATAGGAACTGAAGGAAATGAAAGGAGGTTCAGGAGATGAGAAGATTCTTCCACTCATCAGAAGATCAGTGGTTTGACTGCTACTTTGTCCCAACTGATGGTCAGTGTTTGTGTCTGAATGCTTGGCCTCTGATGGCCCAGTCGTCAACACCTGCCAGGCTGCAGTGTAATTGGATATCATGCAGTTCAGACAGTGGTCTGGCCGTCAGGGTCCGCTGGGATACACAGACTGAGAACAAGTACATTGGAGCATGTGGTCATACATGTGGTCATACATGTGGTCATACATGTGTTCATAGCTGCAAATGTGACGGAATGGGCCTAAAGACTGGACCCTGGGGCCCCCTGCAGGTGGCGTGAAGAATAAACAGGAAGAAAAGTGTATTTTCAAAGTGTTGTGTGAGTGTGTTGATGCATTTTCATGAACTGATATTCAGAGCTTGAAGAATAACAATGCATCAGAAGAGGTTGGAGACAATACTTCCACACTGCAATCAGGTAACGTAAACTGCGTCGCGCTGCCGTAAACTGCTAGTGTTATGTATTATAGGCATACGAATAGAGTACTCATAGAGTACTGATACCCAATACTGGTGCTGGCACCTTGTGGCTTCAGGCTGGGAAATATACACCAGGGCAACACAATGCAACATTAGTAGGCTGCTCATGTAGATCCACACAGACTGGAGGAGGACGAGGAGGATCAACCTTCAGCCAGGAGGAAGAAAGAAGCAGCTCAGGTGTGAGACAGGTCAAATCCTTCAATGCCTCGGCTTCAAATAGTCTGCGTGTGTGTGTGTGTGTGCGCGCATGTGTGTGTGTATTAGCACACACGCCAAGTAGAGCTGGTGTAATCCAGCTGGAATGAGATGAAGGTGTGGATGATTGAGACTGAGAGAGAAGTTGATTCACTTTGCACTGACTGTTGTTCAGATACTAGTATTTTTAGCTGTGCATTAAAACACCGGCGCTGCCAGCAGCCCTGGTGCTGATACCCCGGCACTGATACCAGTTATAAATATATACTGTATATATATATATATGACATGTTTGTTACATGTGTGTTTGTATTGTAGTCAAAGCTGTTCTAGAAAACCTGCTGAGGAATGTTGTTCAAATAACATCATCTGTGGAAAAATGAAAAACCAAAGTAATTCCATTATGTGTTATGGCCTAATAAAGTACTCTGTGAGTACTGAAATGCAAGTACTTGTACTATTGTTTCTGTAAAAAGGTGGTCTAATTAGAACAAACCAAAAACTGCAAGAAGTTGTCCTTAAAAATGAATGAAATAATGATTATATAGGAAATGGCTGCAATATATTAGACTTTATTATTAGGGCTGTCAGTCGATTAAAATTTTTATTCGCAATTAATCGCATTAGTGTCCTGAGTTAACTCGTGATTAATTGCAAATTAAGTGTAACTTTTTACCCTGCTCTATGTGTAACTTACCAAGACATTTATTGTGTTTTTTTATACAGGACAATAATAATTCCTTTGTGGACATATTCTGTGTTTTTTTTTTTTCCATTGGGACATCGCAAAACCATTGCATACTTAAACTGTCCAGATACACGACCTTGAGGTACCTCAAGGTTTTCTGCAGCCGGTACTGCTAACCTCCGAGCCATCGAGGTCTACAAATGAAACAATTCCTTTTAACTTGTGTGTGCGACTGTGAGTGACTGGACTGTGTGTGTGTGTGTGTGTGTGTGTGTGTGTGTTTCAACTCTCTCACACTGTGATACTAGCTACTGATCCTACTTGCTGTCAGATGTGTGAGACAGCGATTGGTTGGTGTCACACAGCCACTCCTTTTGAAGGTGGCCTCCTGTGTTGCCACAAGCATTTGCTTGGCTAAAGGTCTATGGCCGAAACGTGGCATTAAAAAGTTCTGAAGTTGGCCACGTGTGCGGCGAGTCTCGGTTGTCACCGGCCGTGTCAGTAGATGTGCCAGGATTTTTGCCTTTTTTTCCAAGATGCTGTCGTAAGTTTTTCTTTGCATTTCAAAGCACGGCGATGTCGGCCCCCGAGCGTGGGACTCTGGCTATTAAAGCCAGAAGAACAGAGGTGAAGATGGAGTGAGAAGTCTCCGTCAGATGATTGTGTCGGAGCAGCGGCAGCAGCAGCAGCAGCAGCAGCAGCAGCAGCAGCAGCTCTGCTGAAGGAAGCTCCATCTCGCCCAGCGCTGCACTCACAATATGATTCTTATTCAAAGCAGCTGAAGTGCTAATCCCATTAGACCAGTGGGGGGGTGGTGAAGCTGCTCAGCGGGGGGTCATCCCAGCCACTGGCTAGCTGCAGGCTAGCTGCAGGCTAGCTGGCTAGCTCCAGGCTAATCCCAGTGTGTCCGGGCAGACGGCGGCTGAACTCTCGCTGCCGCCGCCCTCCACTCTGATTCGCCTCCATCCTGAGATGTGAGCGCCACTCCTTTCCCACCGCACTTAAGACTCTTGCATCAGCGCAGGAAGCAGCGCTGCTGTGGGGGGGGCAGAGGGGGTGATGATGATGATAACTGGCCGCCCATCGATCTCTTCCCCGGGCTTTGATCCCCCAGCCAGACTTTGAAAACTTCCCCCTGCCTGCTCTGCTTCCACCAACCTCCAGAATCCCAATGAAAAGCTGTGAGTAGCAACTGACTGTTGGGATCACTGCTAACTGGAGCTGCACACAGCGGCGCAGCGGCTCTGCTAACAAGGGTTCCCTCTCTCTGTGGAGTGTAGTGGTACTGGAGGTTGGTCCTGGTCTCACTGGCCGCTCTCCAAGGGTCTGGGTCTGGGGTCTGGGGTCTGGTCTGGGACTGGGACTCAGACTGGACAGACTGGTGATTTTTGGTGCCAGCGCTGGAATGATAATAACAGAAAAGAAAGGTCTGGTTCCTCCACCTCCTCCCCAGAACTGCAGAACTTTGAGGTCTTGAGATTAATGATGTATTTTTAGTATTGAGACACTCAGACATTGAAGGTTTTTGGCTATTTTGTTCCTGCTTGACATTTTTGCCCTCATTTTCAGTGAAATTATTAATAGCAGGCATTTATAGTTAATTGAGTTTTTCATTTTATGAATCAAAATTGTTTTTGTTTTTTTTTTTTTTTTTGGAAATGGCTCAAAATACAGTAGCTGGCAAAGCAGCAAAAATCTTGCTGAAAAGAAAAGTTGCTGTTCCATTTGTGTAGCAGCCAGCTGGGATTTGTTGAGTCGGTTGTGATTTGTCTTTGATGTTTCTCTCCAGTCTTGGTCCGGTCTTGGTCTCGATGCTCTCTGGTCTGGATGAGGTCTTGGTCACGGTCTTGACGACAACGCGATTATTTATGAGGGTTCCCTTATTAAATGGCAATGATGGCAGAGTTTTACATGAAGCTCTTCAGACAGTAGGGGGCACTGACGGGGGCTCGAGGCTTCAGTCAATGGATCGCGGGGGGTCAAACTCAACCACTCTGGGGTCAAACTGGGACCAAGTCTCCATCCAACGTTGATATTTATTGAACAAGATCTTCCTCCAGGTAGAAGAGGGATCCACACAGTCAGACACAACTGCAGCCTCCAGGGGAGACGTTACACGTTCACACTGAGGAAGACCACCAAATTACCCCTCAATTCCGGAGTTTATGAGGGTATATGAATGAGCATTAGTCATCATTTTTCTAAATGTTGATCATTTACATCAAATCAGGTTAAAACTCTTATTGCACATTGTATAATTCAACTGCAATTGCAAAGCAATACAGTTTATAATATAATACAGTTTCACCAAGTTGTGTCCTTGAGTTGTGTGGATTGTGGACAGACAGACAGACAGACAGACAGATAGACAGACAGACAGACAGACAGACAGATAGATAGATAGACAGACAGATAGACAGACAGATAGACAGACAGACAGACAGACAGACAGATAGATAGATAGACAGACAGATAGACAGATAGATACACAGATAGACAGACAGATAGACAGACAGACAGACAGACAGACAGATAGATACACAGATAGACAGACAGATAGACAGACAGACAGACAGACAGACAGATAGATAGATAGACAGACAGATAGACAGATAGATAGATAGACAGATAGACAGACAGACAGGCAGGCGGACGGACGGACGGATGGACTCAGCGTGCAGGAAGCTGCTCCAACTCTCCCCACAAAGCGGCCAATCAGAAGCGCCGAGACCAGACACGTCCTTCAGCCTCCTTCACATCTCCTCAGCTCTATTTTAGGTGTGCAGGAGTCACCGACATCACCGTCCAAAACGGAACAAAGACAGCGACAGCAGCAATGTGATTACAGGCGGCTGAGCGTCCTCACGCAGAGGCTGCTCCAGCTCCACATCAAATCCACACTCAGCAGCATCAAAAGACTTCCTCTGCTCATCTCCACTGACACTTTCTCTGCTTGGAGCTCGGTGGTCAGTCAGTGCTTGGAGCTCAGTGGTCAGTCAGTGCTTGGAGTTCGGTGGTCAGTCGGTGCTTGGAGCTCAGTGGTCAGTCGGTGCTTGGAGCTCGGTGGTCAGTCAGTGCTTGGAGCTCGGTGGTCAGTCAGTGCTTGGAGCTCGGTGGTCAGTCGGTGCTTGGAGCTCAGTGGTCAGTCGGTGCTTGGAGCTCGGTGGTCAGTCAGTGCTTGGAGCTCGGTGGTCAGTCGGTGCTTGGAGCTCAGTGGTCAGTCGGTGCTTGGAGCTCAGTGGTCAGTCAGTGCTTGGAGCTCGGTGGTCAGTCGGTGCTTGGAGCTCGGTGGTCAGTCAGTGCTTGGAGCTCGGTGGTCAGTCAGTGCTTGGAGCTCAGTGGTCAGTCAGTGCTTGGAGCTCGGTGGTCAGTCGGTGCTTGGAGCTCGGTGGTCAGTCGGTGCTTGGAGCTCGGTGGTCAGTCAGTGCTTGGAGCTCGGTGGTCAGTCGGTGCTTGGAGCTCGGTGGTCAGTCAGTGCTTGGAGCTCGGTGGTCAGTGGATGTGGCTTCACAGCTGCAGACGATGATTTGACTGTCAGTCACTGCAGCAGCTTCACTGTTGAGCAGCAGTCTGCTCACCTCTGATGTGAACCAGATATTCCGCTATCTCCCTCTGAAGTGAGGCAGCGACTGCTGCTGTGATTATATCTCACACACACACACACACACACACACACACACACACACGGAGGCTGGAGATTTGATCACACACACGTGAAAAAGAGGATTGTTCTTCAAAGAGCGAGAGGGAGCAGGAGAAATGTGAGTCTTTTGGTCGCGACGCAGTAACAGTATATGTGCGTCCAATCAATAACTGTGACTGTGTGTAGATAGCACCGCTAGCACCGCTAGCGCCGCCAGCACCGCTAGCGCCGCTTGATCAAATGCTCCCCAAAGTAGCCGACGTTTGCAATTTAATACTCAGTGTGTATCAATAGCACCTAATGACTCCTGCTGTGCATATAAGTGAAGCAGCGCGGCACGTCCTCCTGATACTGACAAACACCCAGCCCTCTGATGTCATTAGGGGCAGCAGCAGCTGATTAATGATTGGATTCCATTAGCGGAGTGTAGCAGGAAGTGGCGGCGCACTTCATCGATGCCCCTGAGAGCTTCCTGTCTGTCGTCCCTCAGGAAAACGCAATCGACCAATGGTGGAGCTGCGATGTTGAAGAATTAAAAAGAGGAAGCTGATTGGCTTCAGGCCATTTAATCAGATCAAATAGAGCGTTCGGCTGAACTGCGTTGCTTCATCACCACCGACAGTGTGGCAAAGATTCACCGCAGTCGCACATTATCTGATCGCTGCTGATTCTCTTCACAGTGTAAAAGCATTTCTGCCTTATTTTAAAAAGCCTGAAGCTAATCTGCTGCAGCAACGCGTCAGTGTTCCATCGACTGCAGTAGAGTCTGCACTGGAAAAAGGCCTCATTACTGTCCAGTAAGCTTCATCATGTTGGCTAATAAAGCCCTTGAACTGCCTGTGTGGGCGCTGGCCTCCCAGTATACACCAGCACCAGTGGATGGTCTCCCACTGTATTCCAGCTGCCAGATAGTTTTTCTCTTCTCCTCCACTGGAGGCCCACAGTCAAGGCTGGCGGTCAGGAAGAGAGAGAGAAGCGACGCCTCAGGCCCAGCCAATCATTCTTCTCATTGTACAGCATGGAATCTCCTCAGTGGCATCGCACTGACTTCACGTGCTGGAGAATAACGACATGGATTCCATTCAGCTCTTCTCTGATGTGCCGGTTGGTTCAGACCAGGTTGCAGAGACTCAACCAGCAGGCCAGCAGGCCGACAGGCCAGCGGCTCGAACAGGTAGAAAGCTTTAGCGGGCCGCATATGGCCCCCGGGCCACAGATTGCCCACCCACTGAGCTAGAGCCTGGTGAAGCAAGAACCAGTGCACCCACAGAGTGTCGCCTCACTGGGGGGTAGCCTCACTAATTATCAGGTGTGCAGGGGGCTGATGGGTTGCAGCTGCACCACCTGCTGAGTGAGAGAGAGAGAGAGAGAGAGAGAGAGAGAGAGAGAGAGAGAGAGAGAGAGAGAGAGAGAGAGAGAGAGAGAGAGAGAGAGAGAGAGAGAGAGAGAGAGAGAGAGAGAGAGAGAGAGAGAGAGAGAGAGAGAGAGAGAGAGAGAGAGAGAGAGAGAGAGAGAGAGAGAGAGAGAGAGAGAGAGAGAGAGAGAGAGAGAGAGAGAGAGAGAGAG
>CM020510.1:632772-647772 GCA_009823395.1 Thamnaconus septentrionalis | reverse complement strand
GATGTCATCTTCCGTAAATAATTAAGCCTGTTCAGACACAGAGTCCCGCTCAGCCCACTCACTCAGGTTCCTCTGAGCGCCCTGCACACACCTGCTTCTCCAGTGCTCTGCTTCTGCATCACTGGACAACGTAAACACAGATAAGCAACGCAGTGCAACACGCAGTGACTGCGCTTGGACGTGTTCTGCTAATGGAAGGACACATCGGGCTGTATATGTAGATGATGGACTGATGTGAAATGGTAAGACCAGATCTAGAAGATCTAGAAGATCTCCAGACTCTATGGTCACTAGACTGACCAGGTTGGTGACAACACCTGCTGAGGCTGATGGACCACAAGGTCCGACTGAGTGATTGGCTCTCGTGATTTTTGAATTAACATGCAGCATAACTAATGCTACGCCAACACTGGCTCGTTTGACTGAATGAATGAATGAATGAGGAAATGAAATGAATCCAGGTTCATGGAGGGAAACCTGCTCCCGACATTGTTGTCTGTTGCTACAGTAACTGACCCACAGCTGAAGGGACCAGTGTCTCCAATCTCCAAAATATTTGGAGATTTTGAAGAAGAAACAGCGACATCAAGTGGATTGCAGTTAGATTGCAGTGTCTTTCAATCCCCCTCCCTCTCCTGAGCTTGCCGGTGAACTACGGTGGCCCAGTGCACCCAAACCTGGACACCTGCTCCACCTATTTCTCTTGGTTTCTTTTAGTTGAGGACGCCCCCTAGTGTTCAGCCTAAATACCAAACTCTCTGCTGCTCTGCTGAAAACAACACGACTCTTATTGTACTGCAAATATACACTTTTATTCATTGTATTTATAGGCGCTACGTTAAGCTTTTGCCAAAATAAAAATCCTCGATCAAGCTGAACATTCCACACTGCACCTTTCACTCCAGCTCTTCCAGTGAAACAGGCTCAACTTCCACCTCTGTCTCTGCTCCGAGTTCCCCCAGTAAAACCAAAACCTCACACTTTTCCTCACTTCAGGCTCAACACACTCAGAGTTTTCACTGCACGGTGACAGCGAACCCTGGTGTTGGAAGGGGGAAAAGCAGCGCACATTTTCAGTGTGGCTTTGTTGCTTTGGGTTTGTTGGTTTGCACTTAGCATTGACGCAGGAGGGTTAGCTTTAGGTTAGCGCCTCCACAGCTTGTCATGAACATGGCAGCAGCTGATCCCCGAGGACTCAAATCACCTGGTTTGCCTGTCAGTCACACTGGCCCTGATTGCAGTTGTCACCAGTGAACTAACAGCAAGCAGCCCTCAACAGTCCTGCTCATCAATCTCATATCCAGTCTAACAACACAGGGGAAACAGCAGGGAGGCTTAGCCAGTGGCAAAGGTCAACTGAGGTCAAGTCGTTCTTCAGTTCACTCATTCAACAGCTCATCAGCTGGTGGACTTGAGTCCAGTGATGGACCAAAGTCAACTGTGGACTCACTGGAGGAACTGCAGGTGTGTCAGTGGTGGCATTGACTCACAGAGGCACAGTGTGATTTCAACAGCATCATAATTTCACTGCATGGCAGATACATTTGAGTCTCTCTCACACACACACACACACACACACACACACACACACACACACACAGAATAACCGAGAAGTGTGTGTGTGTGTGTGTGTATTTGTACACACGCACGGCTGTTTGAACTCCGCCAATGATGTACAATCCTCAAAATTGAGTTTGTCATCTGCTAGCATGAACATCATGTCCTCGTTAGACACACACTGCAGATCACACACAGACAGTTGCGTTAACTTTACCTCGCAGTGACCATTAACAGTGAGTCTGCACTGACTTCATGCACAGACGCATTCTTTTAGTCCAGACGGGACTCGGAAACAAGGTGCTGGGCTGCTGTGTGATTGGCTGAGGGGGTTGCGCAGTGACTCCGTTACACATTCATAACAACATGAAGTACACAACACAACTACGCAAATGCACAGAGGCCATTTGTCCTGTTTATTCCCATCATTGGGCATGTAACACTGTGTGTGTGTGTGTGTGTGTGTGTGTGTGTGTGTGTGTGTGCTAGGCCACAGGAAGTGGTGTTGAACAGGGAAATGAGGACAGGAAGTGCAGCAGTGTGACTCACTAATGGTCACTGTGCTCCATTAGCAGGAAGAAGAGTCTGGAGGTGCAGCAAAGTATAGTTAGCTATCAGGTCAATGGTCACCCCCCCGACCCCTGCACCACACACACACACACACACACACACACACTACTGCTGCAGTGATGGATGCAGATGTTGGATCCCCCCTGAGGTCAGTGGTGGGACTTCAACCCTCAACTCTGCTTCCTGTTTGGTTTTGTTGCACATTTGGCAGCCAGCGAGTTGTTTATCTCACTCAGATTTTCCCTAAGTCAATATTTTGAGGACGATGCAGTTCAGCGGCTCTGGCTGTGCTGGAGATTGTCTCTTCAAATTAGTTTCATAAATATGCAAACACAAAATTGATTTCTTCTTTTTATTTTTGAAAAAACAAAACAAAACAGTTTTTCTTCTTACTTTCGAGTTTCATTTTTGTGTCTTCTGGGGAGGTCTTTTTTTGCACACGTACACAACTATAAGTCCATCAAGGTGTGTGTCGCTGTGTGTTTGTGCTTTTTGACGGCAGAGATTCCAACTCTCAGGTTTCTGACTGAAGAGGCTGCTGAGGAATCTGATTGCTTCGCTTCCAAAGCACTGATGAGACATTTTGAAGAAATGAGACACTGTGTCTGTGAGGGCCACACATTCTCCCAGTCATTTTATTTCAGCCCTGTAATATAATATTATAAAATATAATATAATATAATATGATGTTGATGATGTTGGAAAGCAACAATGTTTATCTGACGTTCTGCTCCTGCAAAATCTTTCATTACCACTAATGTTTGTCACCAAGAGCCAATACAATATGACAATGCAAGTGTGTGTGTGTGTGTGTGTGTGTGTGTGTGTGTGTGTGTGTGTGTACTACCAGAGCAGACACAGTAATGGTTACATTTGATGTTTACATACAAAACAGCTCTTGCAAGTCATAATAATAATAATATTATTATATATTATATATTATATATTATTAGTCTGTTCATGTGGCGCTGGTCAGAACCGACACTCAGCAGATATCAGTGCAGCAGGTTCAACACGCCGCCGTAGAAGTGAACCGTTCTGCCGTCACAATGCTAATTAGCATAGCGTTGAATTACTATTTGAATATAGCATTGACGGTGTTTTATTGTAGGGGCACATCGTTCTCCAGTCATAACAGCAATGTTTAACTGGTGGGAAAAAAAAAATGAATAAAATGTAGTGACTGCCAACAGTGCTGGAAAATGATTTTGTCTGGTAAATGTGGGCAAATGGCAAATTGAAGTCCTTAGCGTCTCATTTCCTCTGCGCTCGGCTCGTTCTCGTTTTGCTGGCCAAAAAAATAGGCAGAGAAAAAAAATTGCTATTCAGACGTTGAACATTGAATAATTTCCACGGCTGAGCGCTGGACGTGGGAGTGGAGCGTCTTCTCTGGCCTCCCTCCTCACACTCCTCCGCTTCCTGCCCACCTCAGCGCTCCACATCCATATTTATGAAGACATTTGAATAATGTGAATTGAACTGACAAAACATCATTTTTGAGAAGGGACGAGCGGAGCCGGCGCGGGGCCGAGACACCAGGAGGCGACAGAGGTTAAAGGATTTTTGCCAACATGAAAGATGAGTCCGCTGGGAGACGAGAAGAATTTCAAGCAGCTGCAGAATGAGCAGCAGCAGCACCAGGTGGCGCTCTGCTGTGTCTGACGTAATTATTACTGGATCTGCTGCTGCTGTACTTCACAGTAGGGAAGGGAGCTCGAAAGACTGGGCTGGACTGGAATGGAATGAATAGACTGGAATGAGTAGAATGCAGGAGAAACAGTGCGTTGGCCGCTGGTGCTGGACAGAGCAGCAACATCTCCAGTGTTGGATCAAAGTGTGTTGGTTGGTTCTTCTGGGCTCCTGAGGAGAAGAAAGGTGCAGAAGTTTATTATTGCTGGTAGTGGCAGACTAACTCCGCCCCAGGTTCTCCATGGAAGCCTCTCTCTCTCTTGACTTGGCAGATTGGCTGGCTGGCCCAGTTCCATACATTGCACTCACATAAAGGAGGCAACATAAATATACATTTATTTTGAAATGTCAAAAGATGAAATCCATTTTTTTTCTGTGTCGGCAAGTCAGAGCTCCACAATCAAACATTTACACATCGACTGTGTACATATACTGTGAACATGCTGCTGAGGTATTTATGTATGCATGTATACAGTATGTATGTATTCCTGCCAGTGTGTCTGCAGCGGTCATCAGTATGCGGTGCAGGCCGGGGTTCTATTCAAACTGACCTGCTGCAGCTTCTTCACTGCTCTCCTCACAGCACAACTCCAGTCTGTCAAGCAAACAGTCACCGTCTGCTTTTCTGACATCTATATTATTATAATAAACATCTTATTACTGAGTGGAGTCCCTCTGATTCCTCTGTGTGAAGCCAACTAATCAATGATACCTGTTGATTTAGTTCATAGTCGTCAAACTCTGGCCCGGGGGCCAAATTTGGCCCCAATACACAATCACGACTAGAGCCGCTGCTATAGCGTTAATGCTACAAATCCCAGAATGCTTTGCTGCTCAATCAGGACAGGATGCTCAGTGAAGGACATTTTTAAATGTCCTTCATAATATTTAGAAAATACCACAAATATATTTAGAAAATTCCGCCTTTTCTTCTTCGCAAAGACGTTTGTTTTGATTCATGTTGCCCGCTAGCTTGCTAGCTTGCTAGCTTGTGGGTTTAATCTCGCGGTAACGGGTCAGGTGACCGAGACGAGTGCCTTGACCTGCGTCAAGAGTTGAGCGTTAGATGGACGACACGGAGAGAATCCGGTCATTTTTCAAAATAAAATAGTTCAGACTCAGATCATGAATCAAACGGAATTCATTTGACAGAAGTTAATTATTCTTTCCGTGCGGCCGGGACCACATGACCCACGGACCGGCACCGGTCCGCGGGCCAGGGGTTGGGGACCGCTGGTCTTAGTGTGAAGCTTCGCTGTCTTCCATATTCAGCCAGTTTGGCTCCAGATCAGAAGGTCCACTCTTCTATCTGGAGGAGGATCACTTCCATCAATATCCATGCTGGACTCGGACGCTGTCCCACTTTGACCTTTTGACCCCACTGAGTGTTCGACATTCCCGGTGCTTGTTGGCTCATTGACTTTCGCATGATGTGAAGATATTATGGGATATGAGAGCGATTCCCAGCCAGCGGGAAAAAGCCGGCAGAGCTGCGACACGACTTCTCTTCCTGTGTCAACGCCGCACTAATCAGCCACACCGAATCTTTTTGTTGGAGAATAAAAACAATTGACTAACAACACAACACACTGTGCATAATGAGTGTGTGTGTGTGTGTGTGGATCCCCATCAGACCGGCGCCACCGTTATTCATGGCACCTCGTCCTTGTTCCCATCTCCCCGCCGAGCTGAATCCATTATCCTTATCACTAAAGTGAAGTAAACAATGAGTTAATGGGAAGAAAAGAAGTGAGAGAAAAAGGAGGAGGAGGAGAAAAACACATAATAGATAGCAGTGGAAATTGATTTTGAACAAGTGCTTTGATTCTACAAAAGCCGTGCGGAGAGAAAACGCCGGTCCTGAATCAGCGGCGGCGGCGGGAAATGTGCTGCAGACCTGATAAAAGGAAGGAACCCGCAGGGAGGCGGCGCGCTGACGATGGATTGGTTAAAGGGAGATAAAGAGTGATTAAAGAAAATGAGAATGGAGAAGAAAAGAAAAAAGAGAGCAAGAAGAAGAAGAAAAACCCAGCCAACAAACGGAAGAAGGAGATTAATTAAAGGAAGAGAGACGTTTGAAGGCTCGACGGCGACACTCACTCCCAGTCTTTCAGATGGATGTTGACAATCACAGGGCTAATTGACCTTGGTGTGACCTTGCCCACCGTCTTGCTTCTTGACTCAAGATTCCCAAGTCCACAATCTGCTTTTCCTGCTGTGGGTTCCAGTTTGGTCCCTGCACCTGCAGTGCAGTGACAATGCGCCCATGAAATTGTTTTTGTGCGGCTAGAAAAACATGACAAAATGTTGTCGTTTCTGCGTCACGCCGGCAGTATTTAGGGAGCGGGTAAAGAGGAGAGGAAGAAGTCAGGGGGAACAGATGTTGAGTGGAATGAAACTGAAAAGACGAGGTTGAAAATAATAATTCTCTGACGACGACCATCGAGGCTGAAATCATCGGCATAGAAAAACACCGCATGGAGAAAGTTGAAGAGACGTCTTTGGGAAAAGTGTCCGGAGTTGTAGTTTGAACAGATATTTCTGCCAAGCTTCAATTGAGTTGAGAAATCCTCTCCATGAATGTTGAGTCCCGTCGACCCTCATTGAAAGTCATGTATATATTACACACACTGTACGCCGACCTCGCTGTTAAATACAAGCCGGAGGTTGATGCATTTGATATAAGGTGATTGACAGCTCATACCACTCCACTGAAATGCTGTGTGCGACGTACAGACTGCAGGTGTCTGGCGGTTACATTGTGACGAGGCAACACTCGGGTTATAAAGCAGGGACACGACAGAAAGTCAAGGAGAAAATACAACCTTCTCAAAAGTTGCTTCTATGCTTCTTTTTAATCAGAATCGTCCAAGTCGCAATGTCTCAAGTACTGAGGAACCTTTGCAGAGTTCCACCCACACTGTCACTGGCTGAGTGACCTCGACAACTTCCGCCGTCTTCAGACGGCAAAGGACGACGGCAGGAGTTCAAAGTGGTGAAGTTCCAGTGGCAGATGTTCCCAGATGTCGGGACTTTACCCTGGTTCACCTGAAGGTTCTCCTGGAGGAAAACTGTCTCCATGTGACTCCACAACTTCTACCACAGAATCAATATTGGCAACGTTTACAGTGAAGACCTCCGCTAGTTAGGGTCTTCAACTCTGCCTCAACAGCACCACCTCCTGGTGATGGTCTTGAGAGGGTTTGGAGCGTCTGGTCCATGAAGTTCAGAAAATGATCGGTGGATTTCAGAAGTGTTGAGAGAGCGACCAACACACACAACTCAACACTCAATGTTGATTTAGAACCAATGGAAACATCTCCCTTCTGGGTTGTGGTGGACCAAAAGTCGGTCTTGAAGAGAAGATCACGTGGGCCTTTGTCACAGGTTCCCTACGGCCTTCCTAGAGGGTGCTGGGTGGATTTAAGTGTTTCTAGGGGGCGCTATTGAGCAGCTTTGTACAGTTAGATGCTAAATTTTCTTTTGCCAGTTGCGTCCTGTTTGCTGAATTTTGCTGATTTCAGTGGATGTTATGAGGTCAAAATGAGGTAGAAAGATGCATCAGGAGGAGAAGAAGAAGAAGAATGCAGGAGAGTGAGGCCACAGTATCACAGTGGAACTCATCATCATGTCTTCATTCATCAGTTGAATGAATTAGTGCCGCTTGGCTTGGCAGAGGAAATTATTCAAAGACTCATTGGAGGTGGAAAAAAAGAAATGCCGTGGTTCATTTATAGTCATTGCCATAGAAACACATTGTGGCTGACTGCTACTGCAACACTGTACCACATCCAGTGTAAGAACCAGTCTGGAACTGCACCCTGGTGCTTCAGATTCAGGGCCTGATGGACTGAGATCACCCAACACTCTGCTGTCAGGCAGCTGGATTGTCCACACCAGGCTTCCGTAGAAATACGCTGGTGCAAGATGGCAGCTCACTGGGAGCACTGGGACCCTGACTGGTCTATGGAGGTCCTCATATATACCCGAGAACCGTTCTAATGGGAGGAAGACCACGTGACTCTTATTGTGCCGCGATGATACACCGTTATTCATGCTTTTATGGAGCCTCCATATTCAGCTTTCACCAAGATAAAAATCATAAAGCCAAATATTCCACACTGGAGCTTTAAAGGCAGTGCTTGATCACGTGTCCTCATCTTCAGGTTCCAATCATTCATGTTGACCTTCTGTCCTGCTGTTGACCTTCTTGATGTTGATCTTCACAGCTGACCGAAGCAAAGAGGGCGAGAAAAAAACACACACATCCTTGTTTGAATTTGAACACACACACACACACACACACACACACAAAAATCCAAATTGTGTGAGAGGAGGATTAGACCCAACAACAGAGAACCACCGCTGGGTAGTTTGGTGTAATTGGTGCCACGATTGACTAACAGCATAAACAGTCATTGATGAAGCGTTTTGAAGAAGAAGATGGTTTTTTTTCTTCAGTCTTTTGTCTGTTTTAAGCTGATATTACCTGCAGTCGTTGTTAATTGAATGCGGCTGTGATGAGCTGAATACAAATGAAGGAGAGATTTTCTATCTCATGAGCAGATCAAAGTGTTTCTCTCGCTCCCTAATTATTAATACAGCTTTTTCTGCATCAAATCAGCCGTTGCCTGGAAGTCATATGAAAAAAGGGAATAAATATATAAAGTATGAAGTGTGAAATGAAAGCTTTTGCAGCCATTTTTTCTCGTGCACTGGACAAAAATAAAACAGACGTAGAAAATGGCTCATTCATCAGGTATGCGTCCTATTATTAAGATTCACCAATTTCCTCAGAATGTGACTTTCATTTGCGTTGACGGGCTGAAATTACATCCTTATCTTTCTCATTACTGCACAACGCGGCCGGATACAGATCACTGGCTGCTATCATTCCCAGCCTGTGAAAAGCATTGCCTCCGTCACTTCATTGAGGAGCCTGAGGGGGGCACTCACAAGCAACTCAAGCAAACTCAATTTTATTCACATATCTGATCAAAGAAGACACAAATATATAAACTCCACCCACTGAGTCTCCAGGGTGGCTGGAGGTGATTGGTCGTTGCGGACGTCTCTTCCTGCTTCTCCTCCGGGTTTCTGTACCTCCACACATATATGTACTGTATACATATATATATATATATATATATATATACAGTATATGTATTTATATATAATTCAAGTTCAAATTTCAGACATTTCTTTTTCATCCCATGGTTTTGGTGATGCGGTGCTTCAAACTGAATCGTGCCGAATGTGGGAATGTGGGAATCTTATCTTTGTGAAAACAGTGTTGCTTGGGGTCTCTCAGGGGTCTCACGGGTTCATTGGGGGGGTCCGACCCCCTGGACCCCCCTGTGTTTGACGCCCTGGGTGTCAGACGGTGGCAGAAGCAGCGGCGCCTGGTTTTGTCTGACAGTCTTGATTAGATTGTATTGTATTAGATTATTAGGGACTGAGCCAGCGGAAGACCAGTTCGAAACGAACATTGCGAAAGACCCTATTGTTTTTGCTATGTTTATTCTTATTATTTACAAAACATGCTCCAAAACTCACCAAATTCGGTATGGAGGTAGAAACTGGTACACAATGAAAGAAAATGAAGACAAAAGGCAAAATTCCACTTCTAGCGCCCCCTAGAGGGTCCAACTACAATTGTCCAAAAATTACAAAAGGCCCTAGCTACCACTAGGAAGGTCGAAAAAGATGAAACACCCACGCGTTCGTCTCTTCAAGCCCGACATTTCGTGACGCTCTAACCTATGTCGCCCGACAAACAGGGAGTGAGTTATTCCCACTTTTCGTTTTCACATTAAAAGCACAAGGCTCAGAAAGCGCCAAGTCCGACGGGCTTGAAAATTCAGTATGACATAGACTGGACGTCCATTACAAAGAATCATCAAAAAAAAAAAAGTGATTTTTCCAACCGTTTTCGTGCGCCCCCAAGAGGCGTCCAACTACAATTGGCCACTAATTAAAAATGGCCCTAGCTTCCACTAGGAAGGTCGAAAAAAGATGGGGAAAACACCCACGCGTTCGTCTCTTCAAGCCCGACATTTTGCACCTCTAACCTTTGTCCTCCAACAAACAGGAAGTGAGTTATTCCCACTTGTTTGGTTTTCAAATTAAAATCATAAGGCTCAGAAAGCGCAAGTCCAACGGGCTTGAAAATTCAGTAAGACATAGTCTGGACCTTCATTACAAAGAATCATCAAAAACATTTTGCTTTTTCCAACCGTTTTCGTGCAACGGCCCTCCAACCAGACTCTAACTCATAACTCTTCATATTTATGGATATAGTTAGAACATTGGATCGGCTTTGACAATGCAAGATCCACTATAAAGGACACTGATTGCGTAACATTCTTTTTTTTTTTTTTCCTCAACTGGCAGACAGAACATGATCAAAGGCTATTAAAACATGTCAGTCATAAATGCTGGCTTGTGATTGAACAACGCCCCATAACAACAGACATTTAACTGCAGCACAGCCTAGCTAAAAGATGATACTAGTATCTTTCATGTAGACGCCGAAATGGCTGAGTTCTAAGCTTAGGTGTCCAAGGTTGCAAAACGCCTTTCTCTATCTCTCCTCTTTTTAACACACATAAATGGCTGCAGTTTCCTTTAGGGAAGTCGTACAGACGTCATTCAAACATCCACGTGTTTGTCTCATCAGTCGCCGGGCGTCGGCAGAGGACGGGGGCAATTGCAGGCGGTCGGGGTCATCGGGGTCGCGTCGGCGCGCGGCGGCTCAGTCCCGCTCAATCCTGCTTGCAGGGCTAGTTATTATTATTATTATTATTATTATTATTATTATTATTATTGTTATTATCGTTGTTGTTGTTATTATTAGATTGCCTCATTTGTACTGAAGGTTTTCCCAACATCAGATCTAAAATGAAGGTGAGAGAAATCTCTCCGTGGCTCTTGATGACCTCCATCGCTCAGTGCATGATGGTTATGACTCTTCTAGTGATGACATATTATATTAAATGGATGTTTGCCATGTGTGTTTTTGAATGATTAGAGGCAGACTTTATCATTTTAACGCTCTATTATCAGTTTTATGGATTGTATCATCAGCAGCTCAGAGAAATGCCACCATGTGATGAATATGACGACGGCCTCCTGAGAGCTGCTGCAGTGTTTGAGTCGCACTCGCTGCTCGACATCGTCGTCTTCAGACCTCCAGTGTTCCGGGCGTCGGGCTTGTTTGATTATTGATCTGCTGGTGTGTTTAATCGCTCTCTTTATGGCTCTCATGACCATTTATTATTACTCACCCCCCACCCAGACTCCAGTGAAGCAGCCTGGTGCTATTAATAATGCAAAAACACTCAATAGATCTTCAAGCAGAATATTTAGCCGTCTGTTCGCAACTGGCTTGGAACTCCTGCTAGAACCGATGGTCTGGCTGCTGCTTCCACTCAGGTGGACGTGGACACCAGCAAACATCACCACTGTTGGAGACCGCATCTACACAGCTTCTCTGTCTGGAGGGTGGAGTCAACACAAAGGTAGATAAGTAGATAGATAGAGGGGTGGGTGGGTAGGTGGATGGATGGATGGATGGATGGATGGATGGATAGGTAGGTAGATAGATAGATAGAGGGGTGGGTGGGTGGGTGGGTGGATAGGTAGGTAGGTAGGTAGGTAGGTAGGTAGGTAGGGAGCTAGGTAGGTAGATAGATAGATAGGTAGATAGGTAGGTATGTAGTAGGTAGGTGGGTGGGTGGGTAGAGAGATAGATACTAATATACTAATATAATACTAATTCTAGTTTGTTTTGTAATGTTGGTTTCATTCAGAGGAATCTGACCGAGGTCCCAGTTGAGGAGCGCAGTCAAAGACACGCAGTCGTCAGAATCATGATGATTTTTTTTCTCAGTCGTTGCTTTTGAACTGAACTTTATTGCTCGCATGTTCAGAGTCAAAGTCAGAATAGCAGCACATGACCGGGGAGCATTGAAGAGCCGCCACTCATCGTGTTGCTGAGAGTTCACAACTTTCTCTCATTTAAGCGGCTATTTTTAATTCTGTCATTTGTCTGACAGTTCATATTGGAACGCACCCACCCCCCCCCCCCCACCATCCACCATCAGCATCTTGATATTCAGACGATCGCTCAGACATAATTATACTACTGACTTTTCAAATAACATTTTCATATTTTCTGACAAAATGGGGACGTTTCCAATTTCCGACAGCCGTAAATTAGAAGTGAGTGATGAAAAAGCAGCAGATCCTCATCCAACGTTCAACACTGACATTGACTCACTTGATTTCCAGTGCCACATTTAAACATTGGCTAATAGCGTTGCTGTTTGCGACTTTGATTCAAATGATTAATGTGACAAATGATGATGAGCGGAACCATCAGTGGTGAATCTTCATATCGTCGATGGCTGATTGCTGACAGCAGCTTGTCACACACACCGCACACACACCACTGCATCATATTGAATGGTGAAACCGGTCACATGGGGCAAATCGCGCTTATTGTTACAGCCCAGAATTAAACACAATATTCAATACATCATCACGGTTTCTCAAACAGCTTCTTCACGTTTTTCCTAAATATTCTCTCAAGTTAGCGTCACCTCGCCCGTATTTTCTTATCATTATTTATTTATTCTGCGTAGCGTTCACAGACTTCAAAGCTCCCAGTAGCAGAGAGAGCTCCTGTTTGTGACCTGCAGCCGAGAAAATCAAACATTCTAAGGAAGAGAGACACAAGGTCTCTCGCTCAGGGAGAGAGAGAGAGAGAGAGAGAGAGAGAGAGAGAGAGAGAGAGAGAGAGAGAGAGAGAGAGAGAGAGAGAGAGAGAGAGGAGAGAGAGAGAGAGAGAGAGAGAGAGAGAGAGAGAGAGAGAGAGAGAGGAGAGAGAGGAGAGAGAGAGAGAGAGGAGAGAGAGAGAGAGAGAGAGAGAGAGAGAGAGAGAGAGAGAGAGAGAGAGAGAGAGAGAGAGAGAGAGAGAGAGAGAGAGAGAGAGAGAGAGAGAGAGAGAGAGAGGGAGAGAGAGAGAGAGAGAGAGAGAGAGAGAGAGAGAGGAGAGAGAGGAGAGAGAGAGAGAGAGAGCTTCTCTTCACGCCGCTCGGGACGTCACTGTAAGAGGAGGAATGTTGTGACGCGGCTTCAGAAAGCTCTCAACGTGGCTGCTTGAAGGTGACGAGGAGCCGCCGGTCCTGCGGCTTCCTCTCATCTCGGTGTTTCAACTCCTCCAGGCCTCAGGAACAGAGCTGCTTTTCATTTAACAGTTTGCTCCACCATCTTTACCTTCCTCTTCCTCTGAGGGATCACAATGTGTCTGCAGAGCCCATCAACGCTTTGCTCCAGCCAACAGATGGCGCCCCGATGACTCTTAATAATGGAGAAAATGAGCAAGCAATTGCCTGATAATAAAAAGTTGGAATTTTTTTTTTTTTTAGTTCTATCCAGGAAGACCCTCAGTGTGTGTCTGCACCGGGAACATCTGCTGCTCTCCCTGGACAGAAGGTGGAGAAGCTGCTTCATTTAGGAAAATCATCTTAAATGAAGCCAAATTTTACACTCTGGACCTTCGAGTTTAAACTTTAAATGAACTGAAATCCAGGCATAATATTCTGTGTTTTCTATTCTAGTGGTGATGATTAGTCAGCAGCTGTGTGTCCCTCCACAGCTCCACTTCCCACGAGTCTCTGTTCTCCTGGTTCTCCTGCGGGACTGTGAAACAGGATCTATCACAACTGACTCACTGGACTTTCCAGAGTTTGGGACTGGGACTCGATGACTCGATGATTCTCTCAACAAAATGCCAAGAGTTGCGTTTTTATACAAAGATTTCTTTGCTTGGACACCGGTGGAACATTTTAGCTGTGGACTAGCTTCATAAAGTTCAAACCTGAAGGTCCCTGGCAAACCCTTAATGTAAGAGTTCGATGCTGCTCCAGCCTCCTCTGGCACATTTTACAACCCACCAGTCCAGCAGTTGGCCCAGTCCTGCTCTAGATGGTGAGGAGAGGAAAGCGGAGAGAAAGCAGTGAGGAGACTCAGGACGCAGGAAGAAAACCAGGCTGCGGGAGATAAAACCAGATTAGACACCAGCGAACAGTGTGACAAATTCTCTGGTCGGGAGTGAGAGAGAGAGAGAGAGAGAGAGAGAGAGAGTGTGTGTGTGTGTGTAGGACTGTTATCCAGCACTCTGGATTACACATGAAAACGTCCTCACAGCTCGTTTTTACACGACACCCAGATCTTGGACAAACTGTGTCTGCTGCACCTCCAGCGCCACCAGCTGGTTGGTCGGTTGGTTGGTTGGTTGGTTGGTTGGTCGGTTGGTGGCACTGGTCTAGTCTTTCTACGTGATACTCAGCTATATGCCCTACAACCACTTGAAAAGGTCCTGAATTACCGTACAACCATTGAAAAATGGGCAAAGTTGTGTATCAGTCTGATTGTTGACACAGCGTTCAATTCACTGATGTTTAATCTTCTGATGTGTTGGAGAGAATCAGTTGTTGCTTCAGTGTGGCTTCAGAGAGCTGATTGGTGGGTTTGCACCACTGCTGAAACTTTCAGTGTGGAAACAATTTATCAGTTTGTTCTTTATTCCAACAACTTTGTCTTGTGATGTTGGTGGTCGCTTCAGTAAAGTCCAGCTGGAAATGCATCTAGTGTAGCTTCCAATACATTTCCATGGAGACAGTGACATCATCGGTCATTGATGATGTCACTTCCATGTGGATGCTGGATACTGAATGCCTCACTGGGCCTGATGGTGGCGCTGGTTTAGTGATGTTTAGAAGCAGCAGCAGCTGCTGATGATGATGGACAGATGTGGACGAGGCTGGAAGGAGGAGAATCAGAGTATAGAACTAGAATAAACTAGACTGCACCACTGGTGGCTTGGATGCTTGTGTTCGGTCCTCAGGGCTGTAAATAACGAGGAAGACAAAAATCCAAACTGTGTTTTCCCAAAGTTCATTTCCAAAGTGTGTGTTAACCAAAGCGGGCGAGACACACACACACACACACACACTGTACTGTATGAAGTCCGCCCCCCTGGCAATGGTGGGTGAGCAGCAGGAGTCAACATGAGAGAAAAAAGAAATCAAAGCGAAAAAGAAATAAAAGATGAAGAAGAAAGGAGAAAAAGCAAGGAGCCCTAACTGACTCACCATTGATTGTATGTTGCGTTGTGAC